>JACXGI010001315.1:18970-38588 GCA_016801175.1 Esox masquinongy
TTCTCTCTGTCTATCTCTCTCTCTCTCCCCCTTCTCTCTGTCTATCCTTCTCTCCCTCCCCCTTCTCTCTGTCTATCCTTCTCTCTCTCCCCCTTCTCTCTGTCTATCCTTCTCTCCCTCCTCCTTCTCTCTGTCTATCCCTCTCTCCCTACAATTTCTCTCCATGTCTCTCCCTCCTCTTTCAATAACTATTCCTTATTTCTTTCTCCCGTTCTCTATCTTTCATCTTTCTCAGTCTATCCTGGTCATTTCACCCTCTCTATATTCAATTTAAAAGGTTTTATTGGCATGTAAAACATTCCCAAAGCAGGTGGAAAATAAGAAATATACTAATTATAATAAGAACAATAAGGAATAACAAAAGTGCAGTAAAGGCAATAGTAACACATATAAATCCCAATGGAAAACAGAGATAAATATTGGTTTTAGGGTCACACTAATGTATCGTCCACCTATAGTTATTACAGGCAAAAACAAGAATACTCGCAATAACTTTAAAATGGACAGTATTTTCAGGCCAATTGTGTTTCAGATTTTCAGGAAGTATGTGTTTGTAATGTGATCATACATTTACCAGCATATTCAGAAGTGCAACTCCATTTCTACCTTAATTTCTGGGCAGTGTCTCTCAAGAGCCAGGTCTGTACAGACTCAATGAGACTCAATGAGTCTGCACATAGCTACGGTTTTCCTCAACTGTGTGGCTCTCCTGGGACTCTGTGGGGTCTGTTTGTTTTTGTAAAAACAGAGCCCTAAGACCAGCTGGCTTGGTAGGCTCTTCTCTAGGTTAATCTGTCTGTGGATGAGGTCTTTGTTAGAAAGGTAGATAATTACTTTACTTTAAGTGGGTGTGAAACTTAACAGCTCATTTCTGGATTTTGAGAATTAGTTGGAATAGTAATAATTCAGATTCCTATTTCAGGTTAAACCTTGTACTCTGTAGATATTTTGGCAGAATTCTGCGTGCTTAGTCTATGTCTCTCCCCTTTCTTCCTCCTTCTCTCTTTCCCCGCTCCCTGTCTATACCTATCTGCCCTTTAGCTGTCTGCCTCATCATACTGAGTGTGGTTAGCCTGCTGTGTGTGTACGTGTGTGGGTGTGTGTCTGGTCTTGCACTTTCTCTCGTCTCTCTATATTTTTCTCTCTGACCGCCAGTCAGCTGGGTTAAGTCCCTTCCTGTCCTGGCCGAAATTCCCTGTGCCACAGTGCAAACATACGTCACTACCAGAATAACATGGCATGTCCGCTCCACTCCCCAAGTGACTTTTGAACTTAACTCAGCCCTCAGCACCCTGCCTACTAACCCCTAACCTCTGACCCCAGCCTGTGACCTCTGAACTGGGCTTGGTTACTGTTCTCACTGTCCCTGGAGAGGCATTAAACACGTCACTTTGAGAAAGAGACGGAGAGTGGGAGAGGGAGGAGAGAGATTGATGACAATGCCAGACCTTCAATCCCAGACAGGGTGGGTAGAATAACACTGCAGAAATGGACTGATACAGAATCTCCTCCGCTGGTAATTTTAGCTTGCTCATGGCCACATATATCTACTAGCTCTACATTTTATTGAAGTCAATGAACGTCTATTTGTGGACAGCTAACTATATTCTGACAGAAACCACTCTAATAATAACATTAATCATCAGCTAGTTTAGTTGCCTACGAGAACAAGAAAGACTTTCTTGTTGAAAAAAAAGGTTCAAAAGATATCAAATAAATGTGTTTAATGAGTAGACTGTCAGCAAGCCAGACGGTCAAAAAAACTGTCAGCCAGCCAGTAAATCAATCAACCGGTCCATCATTCAGTTAACCAGTCAATCAGTCGGTCAGTCTGTCAGCAAACCAGTTAGCCAGTCAGTCATTCAGTTAACCAGTCAATCAACCAGTTAGTCAGGAAAGCCAGACACTCACTCAAACATACATTGGCACTGATCCTGAATTGACAGTAAACATATGTTTCACTTGTTCTGACTTAATTCTCTGTCTTCCTTAATTACCTGGGGGTCTACTCTCAATTTATGACAGGACAACAGATCTGGAAGACTTGGTGTTGGCTAGTTGAGAACAAATTAGGGGGAGGAGGAAAGATAGGACAGTGAATACAGGGTAAGTGTGGCAAGGAGTGTAGGAGGAGTATTCTTGCCTAGTCATACCTTTTCTTGAGGTCTGGAGAGTATTTTATCACTGAAAAAAAGTTAGAATGGTCCAATGAATTGGGATGCAGTGATTGGGGGAAGAGTCAGGATCTGTTGTGTGTGTATAGCTCTTGGGCACGGGGGGCGGGTGGTCTGTCTGTGTGGAGTGTTTGGGGAGGGGGTGGGAGCGTGTAGAGTGTTAGGGGCTGTATATGAAGACAGTCATGTTCACACAGACAAACGTGTGGGGATGCACATACACACCATTTTGGCTGGAGGTACCGGACTGACCTCTTTAATTCCTTTTCAGCATCTGTCATTAGGCGTGCAGCTAATGGCAGAGGGAGGAGCGGAGGAGTGAAATAAAGCCTCCAGTAAGTCACATCACCACCATGGTCCAAACATATGCTCTGGGTCCAGTACAGCAGGATGTCTTCATCCATCAGCCCTATGGACATACCCCCTCGAGACATATATATAATGCACCATAATCAGATGACTTGTTTTCTGTTGCTCCGCTTGTGTGTTGCTGTGTGACATTTCACTTTATATATATATATTTTTGTACATATTTTCCGGCATTTTAAGAGTTTTTGCTAGAAAGCAGCGGGTCCACCCTAGGCCACTGTGTGACAAGAGGACCGCCATGCTGACCTGGTAGCTACAGTTTAAGTGGTCTTAACACTCTGTTGTCAGAGGAGTCTGGTTTGACACTAATAATAGTGTCTTCTGGTTTACCAAATAGCTGAGACAGTGTTGTTTCCGGGAAGGCCAGAAGGGTGTGCTAGTCTTAAATGTTGGCTTCCCACAAAGCAGACCTTTAGTGACAAAGTATTGAAATACCAGCTCTGTGTCAGGTCTAAACCGCCTCAGATATTTGTGTAGATCAGTAATTCTGGTATTTGAGAGTCTTGGCCATGCTCACAGAAGTGAAGGTCTAGCCAAATCCAAAGCAACAAGTGAGATATTGCTCTGTGTCCGGGATCATGGGCCAACTGCAATAGATATCTATGACCTCTATATTGTTTGAATCCTTTCAGCTGTGATTTATAGATTCATGTAGCATTTAAAAGGTATGTGAGTGTGAAGTTGCCACAGTAAATGGCAGAGGCTTGTGTGTGTGTCTATTCTACCTGGCATGTGTTCATGTGTGTCAGAGAGAGACAAAGAAAGACTGAAAATGCTCCTTGGCACACTGAAAAGAAAGTGAGAACAAAGACAAATATACAAACAACCTTTTAACTGTCAATCAACCGTGATAGTGTCAGGCTGATAAATAGCATTCTTGACAGCTTTCTGCTAAAAGAGAGAATCATGTCTTATTCAGTAGAGCAGAAAGAGAGGAGATTCACTCGTGAAGAGGGAGTGGAGGGACAAAGAGAGCTGTACAGAAGAGAGGAGGGAGAAAGACTGTTGTGGAGAAGGGGGAGAGAGAGGGCTATAGAGAAGAGAAGAGAGAGTACATATGGAAGATAGGAAATAATGTGCATGGAAATAGAATACAGCATGCTCATCAGTCCGTCTATCTGTGTCTCCAAAGAGACCTGTTTATGCACAGCAAGAGACACGTTCAAAGACACACTCATGTACTGCAGGATGTGCACTGATCGTGTGTTTCTGCTATCGTGTCCTTGTATGGCTTTACCAAGCACAGAACCACAGTGGCAAAATCATATTTGCTTCCATGGTGTTTCAATGTGTAGTATCTGTGCAGCCATCTAGACCAAATAAGTAACATATGGTCCCCTTGGAGTACATAGCTCATGTGTGACTGTGGGTGTGTATACGTGTTGAGCTGTCATGAGAGATCAGGTGATAGTAGGGTGTTAATTGGTGTTAATTTCCCTTCTGTCTGACAGCCAGCAGACCTGGGTGGTCAGTTAAGAGCCGTACAACCACAAGGGAGCGCACTCTGCCTCTATTCTCCATTTTTTTGTCGAAATTGTTCTCCTCCCTACTCTCCCTTCCTTCTCACTCTTCGACTGTCAACCCTCCCTCCGATGTTCTCTCACGTTTTAGCATAAAATAGATTTAGGAGCTACAGGTTTCAGATGATTTTCTCAAGTTGTATAAAAAAAAATCAAGCACCAACACACTGATGAACTTAAATGCACCTCAGATTGAATGTACCTTGTACCTGTCCTTCAGACATCAAGGTTTCTCTGGTTGTGACAGGCCCTCTGCTGGCCAGACACTGTCCAACATCTGAGTTCACACAGAACCCAGCAGAAAGATTGGTTTCAGGTTCCAGAGGAAGCCACAGTACTGCTCAGAACCAACTGTTACTGGGAAACAAAACTTACACCTATAACCACTTCTCAGTCTTTCTTTGCAAGTTCTTTGTAATTTTCTGTCTTATATGTAAATTTGTAATTCATTTAGAACAATTTGCAGATTTTATTTTTCACTTTGACATGGACTTTTTGTGTGGATAAGTTGCAAAATACCTAAATTAAATCAATTTTAAATTAATACTGTAACAATAAAATGTGTAAAGTGGGTGAACATTTTTGAGAGTCACTGTATGTTTTTGTTATGTCTCTGATCGATGTTTTCTGATTTATCTGCATTACGTTGGCGAACTTGACTTACATGAACACTTTGGCCTTTTTGCTGTCAGACAACAGCAACCAACTCTAAATGCAGATGCAAAACTTAGAATTAAGAAAACACATTTCCTGTTCAAGCACTAATAATGCTAACAAACACGCACCTAATAAGAGAAAGCTGTGAATACAACTGTCCAAAAATCTTTGGCGCCGTTAAATGGGGGGGGGGGACTATGCACACAAAACACTTATGGACTGCACTGTATATATAGTATATACATCAATCTATCTATATATCTATACATATGTATATAAATAGAGGGAGCATTTCATTTTCTTTAATTGCATTTAAGAACTGCTATACCTGCACATATGAAGCCCCACTCCCATAACACCCACTTAATTAGTATGTAGGTAGCCCAGCCATACTATACGAAAATAAGCATAAACCAATAGAAATGATTACGTTACGAAACAAATACCCTTAAAGAGATGGAAAGAGTCTGGACTAATATCCCAATTTCTTAGCATAATGTTAATAATTAAATGCACAACAATGGAATAGACAGATTCTATGTGTTTGAAATGCTGTCAATTTAAACATAATCACACTCCAAATAGTCTGTTGTGTTCTCATATGAATATTATAAACATGGCCATAATGTGGGACAGTTCTGTTGCGAGACCTTATGTTTCCAGCTAGGCTTCCAGGTATGTTTCCATAGTGTTGCCCTATTCTGTCTCCCCTGTATGTTACTGCTGACCAATGATTCTTCACTGACTCAACAGTACCGCAGAAACAAGTGTGTTGTCCAGACTGACTGCGGCAAAAAGAATCTTCACTGCAAAAAATATGTTTTATCAAGTATATTTAACTTGTTTTCAGGTAAAAAAATCTAACCATCCTTAAAATAAGGTAATTTTTTCTTAATAAGCTAGAATATACCGCTTGTTTTTAGAAAATATGCCTCGAATATCGTGTAATTTGTCTTGTTCCATTGGCAGATTATTTCACTTATTTTAAGCGAATATCTCCTCAAAAATAGTTAAATTGTCTTGCTCCATTGGCAACATTTTTTGCAGTGTAGGTGACCAGATGAAAGCCTCCACATAAGCTCTCCTTTACACAGTGGCTACAAAATGTCCATGACATTTTCTCTAGAGACATTCATAGCTTGAGTGTTTGGCACCAAATATGCTTCACTAGAAAACAGTTGAAATGGTCAAAAGATTACTCTCAATGACTTTGAGTTAATATTTTAACGCTTTAATGTATCAGTTAAATTATTAATACCTATACCATGTATCAATGTATGAAGATCGGCATCTTTAAAGGGGTGCATGGGTGTATTGTTTCCAAAAACAAACAAATGTCTAACTTAAGATGAGGTTTTCCATTATTGTCTATTTCATGCGAGATATGTCCACAACATGGGCTCCCATGTGGCACAGCACTCTAAGGCCCTATTTCATACTGTCAATAGATGTGTGGGAAAGGCTACATTGTCATGGTAGATTTGCCAAGGACTTGATTTGCCTCATTGCACGTGTATAGAATTACTTATAGTTTAATTTCCTGCATTAATAAAATGTCCCAATGATAATACCGATTAAGTAGTGAAATTATCATGAAACATGGTTGGTTGCAATAAGGACTAAAACATAACATCAACAGTTTTTAGGAAGCAGTTGATAGCCTATGTAGTTAAAATGATAGGTAGTATGGGACAAAATGTAATGGGGGAATATTATTTTGTTCTACTCAAATAAAAGTGAATCAGTGATATGTTGACGTTGTTGCAGTGTCATTCAAAGACAGGTAACCTGAGAAGGGCAAAAACCCATCACGAACCCCCCCCCCCCAGCAGTAGTGGATATGTACTCTTTATGATCAGCACTAACATTTCCTTCATTGTGCTTGACATGACATCACAGGCACAATTCTGAACACTTGTTTTAAATGTCAAAATCAAAGCAATGTGAAAACACAGACAGCCTATGTTTGCCCTCTGCTGGCCTGACCTGGTATCTGATTTCTGACTTCACACAATGTACCATGATATTATATCAGTGGTCTATTACAAAAAGCAAGCTTATTAAATTGCCACCAAATTTTGATACAACAGCCAAATATTTCCACTTCCCCATTGTCTGATTTATTTATGAATACCAAAAAGACAATTGCTAAACAGAGCTAATCCAAATAAAACAGCGCTAGTGTAATGAATGAAAGGATATGGTATTTGCTGGATACCACAAAATTTCAGTCGTGGTGCTCCATTGCACGCACAACTACTTGTAACTTATCAGATGCACCCCCAATCTACCCTCCCTACATATACACTATATTCATATCATCACTGGGATGGACATCATGGGAAAAAGTTACTGCGTGCAGTGTTGAAGTCAACAGAAACAGTTGAAATACTTAATTATGGGGCCCTAAAGAATCTCATTGGTAAAATGTGGGTTAGACCATGCATTCAGGTAGCAGAACCACGAGCTCAAAATGTGGCGATGTGCACAGTATACTGTAACATGCAGTGTGGACAGTTGTAGACAAAATAGTTCTACAACAGCGTGCAGGACCCTGTCTGCAAATATATAGGGAGCCAAGCATATAGGACCCTGTCTGCAAATATCTAGGGAGCCAAGCATATAGGACCCTGTCTGCAAATATCTAGGGAGCCAAGCATATAGGACCCTGTCTGCAAATATCTAGGGAGCCAAGCATATAGGACCCTGTCTGCAAATATTTAGGGAGCCAAGCATATAGGACCCATTCTGCAAATATCTAGGGAGCCAAGCATATAGGACCCAGTCTGCAAATAACTACAGCCCCCAGCATGTAGGATCCTGACTTCAAATAACTAGGGGGCCCAGCATGAGTCATGTGCACTCGTCCCAGGACAACACATCTCCTGACCCTACGTGTCTGTAACTGAACCAGGGCCGACCCTAGGGATAAGCGACATAAGCAGTTGCTTAGGGTCCCCTGACCGCTAGGGGGCCCTGGACTGGCTAGGGGAGAGGGGGCCTCCAAATCAAATTTTGCTTAGGGCCCCCAAAAGTCTAGGACCGGCACTGAACTGAACACATCAAAACCCGTACACAGAAAATGCACCAATTGTTATGACTGTGTCCTTTATTTTACTATTTGATGATCATGGCTAGAAGGAGAATGTATAAAGTAAGGCAACATATTGCAGAGTATAAAAAGTAGAAGAAAAAAAATACAAAGAAAACAAAAAGTCTGGTCAAGTTAAACAAAACATAGTGATGACAATGAGCCAATGAGCATTGTGCGATGATCTACAGTCTGTCTGTAGCAAGTCAATCCTGGGGCTATTCACTGGGATTCTGGATCACTATCAACATATACTCCTTGTCTGGAAGAGAAAGGGAAACTCAGAAAAACAATTTACTCATTGTGTTTCATTACAAAACTGGCTCATTACATTTATGGCAGCACTTCAAACTAACAAGTGCCTAACTGGAACCTAACTGGGTGTACTGTAACATTTTAAACATGTCAACAGCAAATTAAGCAAACATTTTCAAATGTGTAATTGTCTGAGTGAAATCCTCTAAATACACAGGACCTAATTTATTTTGAAATATGACACTTGATTTTCATATAGCCTAATTCCCACATGTAAAGGGTTGAACAATTAATCAATTGTTAAAGTGAAAAGATGACACATACATTGATAATCTTCATGCATCTAGGCCTCCCTTGAGAACCTGAAACACCTCTGCTTACCAGGTGCCACCATGATCTCATGCTTCATGGAGCGGATTCGGAGGAATGTCAGGTCGTTCTGAGGGTCAATGTCTCGGACTGTGCTCCTGGCTTTCATAGTGAGCTGGTGCAGCAAACCAGCATACTGAACCGTGGTGGAGTTGTCTAAGGTAGTTCTGATTGGGATACCTGACCAACACCAACACATAGCATCAAAATTATAGTTGAGATGGAATTGAAGTATTACTGTTAAGTTAGCTTGCTACATACATTCCAATTTTTTGAAATACAATGTTTAGCAAAAGTCTATTTCAGCTATTTATCTAAGCATGACATTTATTCGCTCATAAAGCACTATATAAAAGTATATAGTAGAACCATTTGGCACCAAAGTACATGGTTTAACCATGAGGCTTAAAGGAAATTGCATATTTGACTGATTGGCATAAACTTTTTCTTTTAGCATGTTAATGACCCAAAACACCCAGGAAAGATAGAACATATCACACATTATTAGACTGGCCACAGTTGAGCCTGGACTTGAACATAGTTAAAGCTGTATGGGAATAGGGGGAAAAAGCAGTAAAAGTCAAGAGTTATGTAGAAAAATCAAACTTATGTAAAGAAGTACAGTAATAACAAAAAAAAAACTTGGACGATTTTCGGGGGGGGGGGGTTACTCGAAAAAAGATGTCAGTCTACCAAAGCAAAGTGCTTCAGTTTTGCATTAAAGGAGGCCACACAAAATACTCAATTGTTTAAAAAACACAATTAGTTGTTACTTGTGATCGAATTAATGTTTTTTCTGTGTTTACTTGAATGATATTGTTTCTTTACCCCAACAAATAAACACTTACTGGCAAGATCAATAGCTTAGGCATGGGACTATAGAAGCAGGGGGACAAATACTCCTAATTGATTGTTGTCTTGCTCACCCTCAGCATTAACAACTATAGTCCCAATTACACCTTTATGAGTTTGAATCCTCTTCAGTGTCTCCTCGACTTCTGCCTGTTAAAGGTGAGTAGATAAAGCACTGTAAAGGTATAGCAGGTTTAGCACACTCATTTGCCAAAGACATTCAAACCAACAAAAGAGAACTGATTAGTTTAAATTAGCTTTGCTAGCTAGTCATTCCAACCACAGATATGTCAAACTATCTTGCAAGTATACTGTAATCCTAACATGATCTGTTCATATTGTTCTTTTGCACACTCAGTGGACAAGTTATTACTAATAACTAATTAGGTGCACCACCCCCCCCCGTTCGTGAAACATTACTACTACAGACCGTGACATGTATTAGATAGCAACAAAAATTCAGTGTTTAATTCAGTTTGAATTGGCACTGTTCGACTGAACGTTGGAATGGGCGAAACAAGAGACCTAAGCAACTTTGAGCCTGGTTTGTTCAGGCCAGGTGTCCGGGTTCAGGTATATCAGAAATGACAGTTCTCCTGGGCTTTTATGCAATAGACGTTCTATGGTTCACCCAATGACATTTAATATTTACAGACAACGGTGTGACCAAAGAAAACTCCAGTCAGCATCAACAGATCAAGTCTAGTTCAGCCGGCCCATGATTAGAAAGGATGAATGGTGCTGCCCTCGCTGGATTTGAACCATTGTCTCCTATGTGACAGGCTGTGTCTTTAACCACTAAGCTATATGTGTGCTAAATGAGTGTCGGTATACTTCTCCATTGTTAAACCCATTAGTCGAAATTTGACGGGTTCGTTTCTTTAGAATCACTCCATGGCTGATTCGTTTCTTAAGAAAACAATGACAGTTGAAAAGCCAAACCACTACGCTATGTGAACGCAAGAACTGTATGGCTTTTGCCACTGGCCATTTTAACAGCTTATTAGCCAGTAATAAGCCTACTAGTATCTACTTACTATTTGAAATAGTCATAAAAATTGAGAAATTGCTAGCGAGACTGAAGATGAACGTTACACTGCCAAAGCTTAAACTGTCAAAGCTATTTCATTTCATGGCACAACAACGTTTGTTTTTCTTTCATTCCTGAATGACACTGATACAATAACTATCAATATAGGTGGCGATAACTGACTTTTTCGTCAAGTGAAAAGACGAGAGAATCGTGGAAACCACTCCTTTTTTACTGCGCAAGGGGTTGTGATCTATATTACCCCAAAAACCATGCACGAATGCATTCTACGACAATCCACCAGAAATAATCGCAATATAACCGTAATCAGTTTTACTTTAGGCTTACTATAACATAGCTACTGAAGCTTGTAGACAGCAAAGTGTTTGTCTTTCCTGAACAAATACTAATGCATAGTCTGTTTTGCTCGTGGCGAAGATCGGACACCGGTCACCCATACCGCAGTCCGCGTCTCTAACCACAACGCTATTTAACAAAGAGTAGTCAGTCACTCAGTAAGAGACATGAGAGGTAAGCTCATCTTATGCCATCCGGCAAAACGAAGCAGAATAGCAAAAATTGTGCAAGTCTGGGTCTTTTGTGATTAACAAAATATTTTTTAAACCATGTAATATGTATGTGCATATTTTATAAGTACAGTCACTATCCTACCTCAGCCATGATATTCCGCGTTTGAAATGAGTACTTTCTATGACATTTAGCACAAATCTGCAGACATACAAAATTTTCGGGGACTCTTTTTGGCTCGAGACACTTTTACAATCACAGTGGCCACAAACCGCGGACGGCCTCTTAAACTGAATGGTTAAATGAACATGTCAGTAAGTTCAGAACAGTATTCTTTGATAGGATAATTAAAAACATCACATTGTTTGTGCGACCAAGATGTGCTACTCCGGAGAACGTGCATGAAACGTTGTGACATACGACGTAAGGGTGAAATGCCATGGTTTTAGGTAGAACCGTTTACGGTTTACAGTCAATCAATGCTAACATGTTAGCTAGCTAAGTAATGTTATAACATCGACATTTAGAGGTTTCTATCGATTACCCATACTGTATAGTTGATTAACTAACGTTACATACATACATTAGCCGAAACTAATTTAATGTAACTGAAAAAATGTATACCATATTTGCCAGTGCTGGCTGTAGGTGTCAATGTTGCCGTCGTCGGAGTGTCTAGGTTTCCTTCTTCGTTCGGGTTGCGTTATGTTGCTACGCAAAAACGGAAGTAGCTAGCATTTTGATAGGAAGTAGCCAACTAGCTAGACAGCTAACATTAAGCAAGCATCGTTACATCCCTCAAACACTTCACACAAAAAATGCCGGAGTTAGCGGTAGAAAATGTGGTTGTCCATCCACTGGTGTTGCTCAGCGTGGTGGATCATTTTAATAGGTATGTCACTTAAAACAGCGTTATGAAAATACCGTTATCTCTTTGTTACAATAGCTTGCTACTTTTTGTACGATGGTTTTACAGCCAGGCCTAAATTGCTAGGTAGGTGGGTAGCTAGCTAGCTAACTTGCTGAGTCAGATACCCATCATTGAAGATGTGTACATTATTAGTCAATTTTATGTAACATTACATATAGTTAGCTTTAATTGTTAGTACGCATCATTCAGAGAATTAAAGTTTATGCCACAATTTCTTAAGTTACATACAAGCCGATTTAGCTAGCTAAATGTTTTTTTGCATTTATGGAAAGCCATTCCAGGGTGAATCTGTGTGTAAAGTAGTTACCATCAGTAGTTCGGTTAATGACTGGGTATTGAATGGTCTGGTTATTTTTGACAGAATAGGGAAAGTAGGCAACCAGAAGCGAGTAGTCGGTGTGCTCCTTGGGTCTTGGCATAAGAAAATCCTTGATGTTTCCAACAGCTTTGCAGGTGAGTTATCCTCTTCATGTACTACAATAGGTTCTGTGGCAAGTTCATAACAGTTAGGGCAATATCACTGGGAGTACAGTGACAAAATGTTTAGCTACATAACTAGCTTGTAACTAGTTGGATTCATATTGTTTTTTTTCTCAAGTGCCTTTTGATGAGGATGACAAGGATGATTCAGTATGGTTCCTGGATCATGACTACTTGGAGAATATGTACGGCATGTTCAAGAAAGTCAATGGTGAGTCTATGCAAGCCTCACAATGTTTACTGTATGAATAGTGTCATCGACGACATCATTGCCTACACTGTTTTGCTGTAAGTTACTTAGATTTCTCTCCTCTCTCCAGCCAGAGAAAGGATAGTTGGCTGGTATCACACAGGACCTAAACTACATAAGAATGACATTGCCATCAATGAACTCATCAAGCAATATTGCACCAATTCAGTGAGTACATTCCACCCAGTGCATATTCCACATTTACATTTTATTTTTGTCTATGACAGAGGTTTCCAGAGTAGTTCTGTGGTGAAAAAAGGTCTGAGGACCTTAGTTTTTCCTGTTCTGGTAACCTATGATGGGGCAGCAGAGGGCCTTTGAACCAAAAGATTGATGGTTCAAATTTCCTGGGTTTTGGACTTTTGGGGGAGGCACATAACCCTATTTGCTGCTGCTTGATCAGTCAAATGTAATGTAACATTAAAACATTATTGTAGAGATGTTTAATAATGGGCCCAGAGTTTTTCAAATTAGGTCACATGGTTTAAAATGAAGTCATGGCCATGGGGAGTATGAAAACCATCTAAAACTGCAGCAACCTTGAACGTGTTCGGCATTTTTTATATCTTAAAGATTTACTAACAGTGGGGTTCTCTATATACAGAGAAAGTAATATGAAACTATGGGGTAAGCTTACTTTGTTCTTTGCATTGTGTGGTCCTGCCCTATGCAACTCTAGACCTAATTTTAAAAAAAATATATGATTCAGCTAATCTGGTATTATTATATTCTAGCTTGTCATTTTGGATATTATGCAATTTTCATCACATTCTATGTTCTCATTAAATAATCATTAATAAATAGGCATTACTAATATGTTGGGACAGGGCGTAAAGAAGGCTAGAGACTGCGTGCAGCTGATTAGTAAGAAATGCCGTGTTCCTATGTGAAAAAAATGAAACAGACCAGTCTAACATCAGTTTTAATGCTTTGCTGCTATATATTTTATTTAAACTAAATCAAGTGGTGTGGCAAATGCTGATGAGCCACATGCTTTCCAGGGGCCCTGGTTGTTGCTTCTATTATAAATACTTTATAACTAGTATTGAAAATGCAATGGAACCTTGGTCGACTCTGTTTTCTATGGATTTTTTCCTCCCTAAGGTATTAGTGATCATTGATGTGAAGCCGAAGGACCTGGGCCTGCCTACAGAGGCCTACTTCTCTGTGGAGGAAATACATGACGTAAGTGGAGCAATGACTTGTAGTAGCCTAAAATTATTAAGTTGGTAAAATGCTGGACAAACGATAGGGGCTCAGAGCTGATTAGACTAAGTATATAAGTGATTAGCCCGTGAAAGGAACAAAGACTCCAACACTAACTGGGTTCTTTTTGCTTTACTTCACCAGGATGGCACTCCAACCTCAAAGACCTTTGAACATGTGACGAGTGAGATTGGAGCAGAGGAGGCAGAGGAGGTGGGCGTGGAGCACCTGCTCAGGTATCCGTCATCTTTGAACTGAACCACACATCTCTCACTCACATTAAAGCATTTCTAGAGTTAGTGCCGTACTGAACTCTAAATCCTTGTCTATGTTTCTCGGATATATTTGTTCAAATTCTCACGGGTCCACAGAGACATCAAGGACACTACGGTGGGTACACTGTCTCAGCGGATCACCAACCAAGTACATGGTCTGAAAGGGCTCAACTCCAAGCTGCTGGACATCAGGGCTTACCTGGAAAGAGTGGCTGCTGGCAAACTGCCTATCAACCACCAAATCATCTACCATTTGCAGGATGTCTTCAACCTTCTTCCAGACGTCAACCTACTGGTACATTGGGATGAGGGGTGGGGCCAGGGAGGATAGGGACTTTGGGTGATCGGCATTAGTCATACAGTTTTAATCAGAACATGTGCTTTTGTAGGATTTAGTACATCACAATGTTTGGGTTGTCTATCTACCGTATTTACATTGAGATGCTGATCACATTTCCCTGGTTAGTCGGTCATAACTCACAGTGCCCTAATCCTGCAGGAGTTCACTAAGGCCTTCTACCTGAAAACCAATGACCAGATGCTAGTGGTCTACCTGGCATCCCTCATCCGCTCAGTGGTGGCTCTACACAACCTGATCAACAACAAGATTTCCAACCGTGATGCTGAGAGGAAGGAGGGGCAGGAGAAGGAAGAGGGTAAGAAAGAGAAGAAAGAGGACAAGGAGAAGAAGGATGACAAAGAGAAGGAGAAAGGCGACTCCTCGTCCAAGAAAGATGAAAAGAAGAAGAAATGAGTGTGCACTATGTATTGCTGTGTGTCTTAAATCACACCCTGTGATCACCTAGGGTAGGGCACATTTTGGCCTGAGCCACATGCATTTATGTATGTGGCTCTAGCTACAATTAGTGCACTATACAGTGTCATTTGAGACTTGCCCTTTGTCATAACTGACATTGAATAACTAAAGTACTGAGAGGGAAAGGATGTTGGATCGTGATGTGTTGGATGTTCTCTATAATGAGAACATCTTCATTCTGAACAGTCTGGGCTATGTTCAGTAAGCAAAATTTACAAAGTGCGCAGATGCATATTCTAGAACAGATGCCCTTAATGTCAGCTCTAAACTGGTATTTCTATCGACAATGTTCAGTAAATTGCCCCTTCCTGAATGTGTTTGTATACATGGTTGCTTGTGAGCTGTTTATCTTTTATATGGTGGAAAGGAATCTTCAGTATCTGTATCACTCATAAAATTGGGGTCCTATTAAAGAGTTCCGTTTTGTTTCTGTTTTGAAACTTGTTTTCTTTAGTCCCATATATTTGTTTGTGTGGTTAGGGTATGATCTAATGTAATAGAAATACAGGATTGAGCGGTGAGATTGGAACAGCTGGGCTTCAAAGACTTATGGGAAGATACGCTTTCACGGTTGGTGGACCGCAGGACTGGCAGGTCCCTATACCAAGTACAGGATTCGTACAGCCAATTAACTATATAACTATATAGACCTTTATAAACAGTGGTTTAAACCTTGAGTTTGCTTAAAGCAGTTGTATGAGACTACACCACGGTTCATTATGCCCACAGAAAGACGCTGGCCGATTGTAGCCGAAATGCGCATGCGTATATTTTGACTACCATTCAATTTAGGTTGTTCAACGCGAGGAATACGTAGGTATTAAAATATGCAGTAGATAGGTGCCTGCAACTCAGGTTGTGTCCGGTAAATCAGATTATTGGTCGGCAAAATGGATTGTGACGTCAGGGTTTAAAAATCGGGGAGGGGGGGGGCGCATCGCATGCGCTCGCCCACGATTAAGTAGGCAGTGGGCAATGAGAGCACGAGAAACGCACCACCCATTGAGGGAAAGAACATTATTTTCCCTATGGACTCGGGCATGACTCAAGTATCACCCTAGTAAAGATCAAGAGCGGTAACATACATGGCATCCTATCTTCAGGTAAGGCGTACCTTACCGGTATATTATTGCAATGTCCGTTAGAATGATCCCTCCTACCGTTTAGCAGAACCAGTATGAGAATCAATAGAATGTATGTTTTGTTTGTGTGCGTGTTATAGTCATGATTGTGGGAAGCTGTGAATAAAACAATGGCGTACATGGCTATCTAGTCAACCTGGACGCAGGCACTACACAATTTACCAATTTACACAACCAGACAGGCCTAACACGGAGCCAAAAGCGACGCGCACGCTATATCCGTCTATCGAGAAACAGGTGGCTGATAGCGTGCTTAAACGTCGACAGTAGTGTGTGCTTTGGGTTCTGGTCACCTTAAGTGTATGTTTCTGTGCCATGCCCTTCTGTGCCTAACTTGCCTAATTAATGTATTTTCATATCCCCATCAGATACCTGATGATGAGAAGGGATATGAGTTGGATGTCTTCTGTGTCCCCAAACACTATGAGGAAGATTTAGATCGGGTCATCATCCCTCATGGCCTGATTATGGATAGGCAAGTCAAACTGTCACTACAGGACTGTCTATCTCGGGACCTTACTAGGCTGCTGTACTGTAGCATCATCAAAAACTGTCTGTGATGCTGTTTGCAGTGAATAGAAAGCAGAATATAATATTATTCAATTATTTTGTTGGAACAGGCTGTGAGTTGACACACTTATTTGATAACAAACACTTTCCTATTTCCTTGTAGAGTAAAGTACAACTTGATGCTTGTACCAACTCCTCTGTCCCTCCATTGTTTTCTTAATTTAGATGGTTGCTAAGGAATTTTGTGGGCCGGCCTAAAGCTACCAACATATTTGTTAGACAAATCAATGTTTCATTGAGACCAACAGTAATGTATTGTAGTAGTGTACAGTCACTATCAGTGTGAATTGCAGATAGGGAGTTGGCAAGCTGTCTAAGGAATGAGACAGGCAGTCAAACTACCCAGTTGTAGAATCAAGTTTATTTCATGAAGCCCTTTTTACATCAGCAGTTGTCACAGACTGTTTTTACACAGTGTCTTAAAAAAATTAGAGGATAGGAACCTGGAGAGGAGCCAGGCTTTCTCTGGGGTTGGCCAGTCCTCGCCTGGCTATGCTGGATGGAGATACGAGTACATTACCTTTTATGGCCACGTTGTTCATCAGTATAATCAAAAGTTGGAATGACCAGCAGGTCCAAAAATATGTGACATGGGATGTGACGAGTGACAGCAGGAGTCTTCAGGCAGAATCTAGATCAGCAACATGATCAGGTGGACCTAGGACAAGAAAAGGTAGGAATCATCAGGTTAGTTAGTCCTGGGCATGGTCCTAGAGCTAAGGTCCTTTTATGATGAAACAGGACAATCAATTTGAAACTTTATCAGGTGTCCACAACTAGCCAAACTAGCCTCCAATTATTATCTATGATGCTCTGATTAAAATCCATCCAATAAACCAACTCCAGACTGCATAATGAGACTGTACAGTAATTAGTGGTCACAACATCCCATTGTATCTCTCTCCCTTATCCCTTTCTCTATCCTGTAGGACTGAACGCCTGGCTCGTGATATAGTCCGTGACATGGGGACACACCACATAGTAGCTTTGTGTGTTCTCAAAGGAGGATATAAATTCTTTGCGGACCTGCTGGACTACATCAAGGCCCTAAACCAGAACAGTGACAAGTCTGTCCCGTTGACAGTGGATTTCATTAGGCTAAAGAGCTATTGCGTGAGTGGACTGGTCGACATCTACATTTTAGCAATTTTTGCAGACTCATCCATGGTGAATTACAGGAGCAATCATTATCAGTGTGTTTGTGTTCTAGCTTGATCTCAGATCAGTGTGTTAAGCACGATCCTTTTGATGCATACAACACTACCACTAGCCTTAATTTACTTCAGTGGTTTGGGGGGGCTCTGCATGCTAGCACTTTGGATTTGAAATGACACATTGACAGTGGTTAAAGTGCAGACTGTGAGCTTTGATTTGATAATATCTTCCTCCATAGCGGATGAACCGTTTAAACATTACAGCATGTTTTAAACATACTCCTGCTTTTCAGTGTTCCAAAATTATTGGACAGATTAACAGTATGTATAATAAAGTCTTTGTGTTTAGTAATTGGTCGCATATCCTTTGCTTGCCATGACTGTCTTAAGTCTGTGACCCATAGAAATGACAGGACACTGTGTCTTCCCTGGTGATTCTCTGCCAGGCCTGCACTGTAGCCATTTTCAGCTCCTGCTGGTTTCGGGGCCTTTTTACCTTCAGTATTCAGTGTGTGAAAGACCAGCTCAATTGGATTCAGGGCGGCTGATAGACTTGGCCAGCCAAGAACCTTCCACTTTTTGCCCCTGAAAAACATTTGACAGCTGTGTGTTTGCGGTAATTGTCATGCTGCAAGTATGGCTGTCCAATGAGTGTAGAGGCATTTGGTTGTCATAGCAGATGTTTCAGTACACTCCAGAATTCATCCTGCTGCTGCTGTCATTCACTGCTTATGAATAATGTTTTTTTGACACTTTCCATCATTCTGGTACTGGTTAATGTTGGTCACCTCTTGTCCAAAATACTTAGTTCCAGAACGCTTTTAGGTACTTTTTAGCCTAACACCAAATGCAAATACAAAGCCTATAATCAAGACTAGACATCGACAGTTAACCTGTTTGCATTAATGATGCAAACAATGACACCTTCCTAAAAAGAAATAGCTGTTAAGCCAATTCTTAAATTTGATGGTAACTTATCTACGTAATTTCCCTCAGTCATTTCATGGATGCTAAAATTCTACACAGTTCACCCGAGTTCTGTTTAAGCAAGAAAACGAGCACTAAGTACTGCCATCTACATCACTTTTTAAAAATGTTAAAATATCCAGATTCTTTCAAATGTGGAAGCAGTTGATGGCACTGTTGCTGTAATTCAGGTGGGAGCCAATTCTGGATATCACCTGTATCCAATATGTACAGGTGCTGGTCATAAAATTAGAATATCATCAAAAAGTTGATTTATTTCAGTAATTCCATTCAAAAACTGAAACTTGTATAATGTATACATTCATTCCACACAGACTGATATATTTCAAGTGTTTATTTCTTTTAATTTTGATGATTAGAACTAACAACCAATGAAAACCCCAAATTCAGTATCTCAGAAAATTAGAATATTGTGAAAAGGTTCAATATTGAAGACACCTGGTGCCACACTCTAATCAGCTAATTAACCCAAAACACCTGCAAAGGCCTTTAAATGGTCTCTGTCTAGTTCTGTAGGCAACACAATCATAGGGAAGACTGCTGACTTGACAGCTGTCCAAAAGACGACCATTGACACCTTGCACAAGGAGGGCAAGACACAAAAGGTCATAGCTAAAGAGGCTGGCTGTTCACAGAGCTCTGCGTCCAAGCACATTAATAGAGAGGCGAAGGGAAGGAAAAGATGTGGTAGAAAAAAGTGTACAAGCAATAGGGATAACCACACCCTGGAGAGGATTGTGAAACAAAACCCATTCAAAAATGTAGGGGAGATTCACAAAGAGTGGACTGCAGCTGGAGTCAGTGCTTCAAGAACCACCACGCACAGACGTATGCAAGACATGGGTTTCAGCTGTCGCATTCCTTGTGTCAAGCCACTCTTGAACAAGACACAGCGTCAGAAGCGTCTTGCCTGGGCTAAAGACAAAAAAGACTAGACTGCTGCTGACTTATGTTCTCTGAT
>JACXGI010001315.1:38688-96652 GCA_016801175.1 Esox masquinongy
GTTCTTAATTGGCCAGCAAACCCGCCTGACCTTAACCCTATAGAAAATCTATGGGGTATTGTGAAGAGGAAGATGCGATACGCCAGACCCAACAATGCAGAAGAGCTGAAGGCCACTGTCAGAGCAACCTGGGCTCTCATAACACCTGAGCAGTGCCACAGACTGATCGACTCCATGCCACGCCGCATTGCTGCAGTAAATCAGGCAAAAGGAGCCCCAACTAAGTATTGAGTGCTGTACATGCTCATACTTTTCATGTTCATACTTTTCAGTTGGCCAACATTTCTAAAAATCCTTTTTTAGTATTAGTCTTAAGTAATATTCTAATTTTCTGAAATACTGGGATTTTCATTAGTTGTCAGTTATAATCATCACACTTAAAAGAAATAAACATTTGAAATACATCAGTCTGTGTGTAATGAATGAATATAATATACAAGTTTCACTTTTTGAATGGAATTACTGAAATAAATCAACTTTTTGATGATATTCTAATTTTATGACCAGCACCAGTATAGTATGATCACTGATGTGGTTTAGACCATGACTCTTTCTACCTAGGTGAGATCTATAGTTTTCCCTGTATGTATTGTCTTACAGAATGACCAGTCTACAAACATTGTGAAAGTAATTGGAGGGGACGAGCTCTCTACGCTAACAGGAAAGGTGAGATTGAATTGCTAACCATAACCACTAATATTGTAAAAATGTAATACAATTTGAATCTTTACCAGTGAGGCTTGGTCATTTTTAATATATTTTTAATTGCTCTGTTTGGTGTTTCTGATTTCCTTTGTAGAATGTCTTGATAGTTGAGGTAAGACAATTTCTTTGTTGTTTCCATTGTATATTCCAACCTTAATGTTAAACTGGTTGTACATAAACTATATTAGCAGGGCACCAGTCACATTCAGTTATTATATATATTAGCAGGGCACCAGTCTCATTCAGTTATTAAAATATATATGTATATATACATATATATATATTATGTATGTATATGTATGAATATGGAGTATTTCTTTAGTTTTACTGTTTTTCACATTGTAGATTAATGGTGAAGAAATCAAAATTATGAAATAATCTGTTTAACACCAAAAAAGTGTTAAACAGATCAAAATACATTTCAAATTGTATATTGTTCGAAGTTGCCAACATTTGCCTTGATGAAAGTTTTGTATACTCTTTGAAGTCTCTTAACCAGCTTCATGATGTAGTCACCTAGAATGCATTTCAATTAACAGGTGTGCCTTGTTTAGTTCATTTATTGATTTTATTTTCTTAATGCCAATCAGTTGTGAACTTTGAAAGTTTCTTTAAGTACAGTCTCAAAAAACATCAAGTGCTATGATGAAACTGGTTCTCATAAGGGGAAAAGAAGACACAGGGTAAATAAGACCCAGAGTTACCTCTGCTGCAGAGATTAAGTTTAATTAAGTTACCAGCCTCAGAAATTGGCAATTAACTGCACCTCAGATTGCAGCCCAAATAAATGCTTCACAGAATTCAAGTAACAGACATGTCAACATCAGTTGTTCAGAGGATACTGCTTGAATTCGGCCTTCATGGTCAAATTGCTGCAAAGAAACCACTACTGAAGGACACCCATAAGAAGACGCTTGGGCCAAGACACACAATAAATATTACATTAGTCTAGTGGAAATCTGTCCTTTGGTCTGATGAGTTCAAATTTGAGATTTTTGGTTCCAACTGCCTTGTCTTTGTGAGATGCAAAGTGAGTGAACGGATGATCTTCGCATGTGTGGTTTCCTCTGTGAGGCATGGAGTAGGTGTGATGTGTGGGGGTGCTTTGCTGGTGACACTGTCAGTGATTAATTTAGAATTCAAGGCTCACTCTACTACAGCAATCTGCACGATCCACAGTCCCATCTGGTTTGCGTTTAGTGGGTCTATCATTTGTTCTTCAACAGGAAAATGACCCAAAACACACCTTCTGGTTGTGTAAGGTCTATGTGACCAAGAAGGAGAGTGCTGCATCAGATGACCTGGCTTCCACAATCACCTGACAACAACCCAATGGTGAGATGGTTTGGGATCAATTGGACCGCAGAGTGAAGGAAAAGCAGCCAACAAGTGCTAAGCATATGTGGAAACGCCTTCAAGACTGTTGGAAAGCATTCCAGGTGACTAACTGCAGGAGCTGGTTGAGAGAACACTAAGAGTGTGCAAAGCTGTGAAGGCAAAGAGTGGCTACTTTGAATAATCTAAAATATAAATGTATTTTGATAAACACTTTTGGTTACTACATGTGTTTTGGTGTCTTCGCTATTATTGTACAATGTGGAAAATGGTAAAAATGAAGAAATACCCTTGAATGAGTAGGTGTGTCCATACCTTTGACTGTGTGTGTACGTGTGTGTATTTACATATTTATTATTATTGCTGGCCCGGAATTATTGTACCATTGAAATTAAACCCCTAATACATGCTTTTGTCACGCTGATGTCTTTAGGATATTGTAGAAACTGGAAAGACTATGGAGACACTACTATCACTGCTGAGTGAATATAAACCAAAGATGGTCAAAGTTGTCAGGTAAGAATCCTTGTATGAAGCGCACAGCATTGTCCCGCAAGAACATTGTCTCAAAGTGTTAGAGAAACAATGGTTTTCAAAATAGAATGTCTCTTTGTCCATCCAGACAGCAATGTGAATGACAACACTCCATCTACCCTAATGCACTCCCTCCCTTTAAGCACTGATTTAGAGATGTTATGTGACTGGACCAGCTTAAGAGTTAATCTATGTACCATACTGTTAAAGGGGAACAACTGTCACATGATCACATTCAAATGGCCAAGCTTGTCAATGTGGAAGTGGCCTGCACTACTTTTTCTTTCAATGAACTTGGTTGTTACTCTTGTCACCTCTGCAACACTAAGGGCTATTTTAATCTAGATTAGGCTTTAGCTGGCTGGGAATTGCCAGGAACCTCCCCTTGTGCAATACAATATGTATTGCGTATACATACATACTGTGATTCGATACTGATTTTCTTTTAATTATTATAATTTGTTGCGGTTTGATGCCCCAAACATTTCTCACCATGCCTCGGCTGCAGATGGCTAAGACATCAACCTGGTTGCTAATTTGGTATATGTATACCAAGCAGAAATGTTGAACCGTGTGCAATACACATGCTAAAATCACCTGTGTGCCCAGACTGCACTCACAGAATTGGACTGTCAAATTTGGATTAGTGAATTGACTCCCAAATGTACGCAGAGGCATGCACTGCCCTAATAGCAATGGTTAAGGTTAGATGACGCTTCCAGTGTGGTTAAGGTTAGGGGTAAGGTTGAACAACAAAAATGTTAAGATTTGGTCATGCTCCCTTTTGGTTAAGGTTAGAAAACCAAAATACTGTGATTTCAACTCTCAAGTATTGGTGTCAGAGTGTGGCGTTTATGCCCGGCTACCATCCCTGACCATGACTCCCTGACAAAACTTTCCTTCATTTAAAGTGGTATGGTAATGAAGGAAACTTGCGTATCCATTACGCGCAAAAGGTTTTAGTGTGTCTATTGCACACGGTTCGACATATAGTGTATGTATACCCCGCAGAAATATGAGCGACTGGAGTGAAGAGAGCCATGAGAAAAAATAGTTTTGATCAGTAGGGATGCACCATAAGTAGGGATGCACCGATACCACTTTTTTTCAGACCAAGTACAACTACTTATATTTGGATACTTGCCATTACCAAGTACCGATACCAAGTACTCAAGCTGCACTAGGTAGGATTTTTTCAGTAAAAAAACAAAAGTTTAGCTCCCTATAAACATGTTGTGGTTCTCTATGTTAACTTACTTTAAGCTCTAACCATTTCTCAATGTGCTCCACCTTATAATATTCTTTACCTTATATAATGTATTATTTAAATAGTAATTTGTTTAATTTATATTTTACCCAAAATAGTTTTTTCTTTGAAAATATAAACAATACACACAACCCATCGCAGACATTTATTTTGAAGGCAAAATACGAAAACCGGTCTTTTGCCGCTGCATGATGCTAATCCATTGTAGCTATTGAGTTGTGGCAGTTAGCTTCTTACCTTTGGTTGTCGCTCAGACGATGGCTACCTTTATATCAATGTGATAGCCACTTACTGACTGTTCAACGCAAACGTGTGCATGCACAGATACAGCCAGTTACTCTTCTCTGAACTGACTAGCTAGTTTGATACTCTGAACGTGCAGGACTGGACGTTGTTGCTCTGCTCTGGAGCTCGTGCGATAGTAAACTTGTGCGATTTATTGAATCTTTTCATGGTCTGCTCTTTCATTTTTCTGCCCACGGGCTGTCTCTGGACATTTTATTTCGCTTCTCCAGTGTTGGAGTTAGCTGTTGTTGTGGTTCTGCACTGCTAGCGTTAGCATACTCCTTGAACTCTGCGCTGTGTTGTGTCCAACGATATTTTATCAAATTGCTTGTGTTAAATTAGTGTTTTTCTTTTCCTACTCGACAATTTAGCAGAGCAGAGCTTGCACTCTACTTGTGTAATTGCTGACATCTCCGTCTACCCGCTCTACCAATCTGAGTTCTATATTCTATGCTTATGCCGCCAGAGGCGACACAACCATCGAGTTTCACTTAATGTTTCCATGACGTGGTATCGGTTCGTGGTATCGGTATATTTCTTTGAGTACAAGTACATGAGCCCAGTATCGGGCCCGATACCCGATACTGGTATCGGTGCATCCCTATCCATAAGGACTTAACATAGTGAGTGAATATTATCATTATTTTTGGTTCTCTGGGAATCTAACCCACAACCCTGACTTCACAAGCATACCATGCCATTAAAACCTTGGTTTGCGTAGATTGTATTCATTTCTCTGATTTGTGCTATGTCATTTCAGCCTTCTAGTTAAGAGGACACCAAGGAGCTCAGGATACAGACCAGACTGTGAGTTCTACCAGTTGTTGGTACACTACTGAACTATAAAGAAACACAATCTTTGGAAGAAGAAAAACAATATTGTTTTCCTAATAAAATTTATATCTAAAAGTCAGTGTAGTTGAAAATTATACTCTACTAGTGAACACACGGTTAGTGATTATATAATGCTTTTAAAGTCAGAGTTGGATAAGCTTTTTAAGATTGTTCTGCAGAGACAGATGTTTTTTTTGTTTGTTTTTTAACTAGTGATCTGGTCTCTGGCCCTGTAAGCTAAAGGGTCATTTGCAGGCACAGACAACAAGTCAACCAGAATAGCCCCTTAAGATAATGTAGAAAAGAGCATAACCCAACATACTTCATATCTGAATTTGTTATTAATAATGCATACAGCTGTGAAAAACATGCAAAAACACTCATGCTACTGCTTTATTGACTTTATATTGACATCCATGCCTGGAAGTAGACTTATCATTGCTGTATTAAGTAGTATATTAAGTGCAGTATATTAAGTCTCTGTCTGTCGGTCTCTATCTTTCAGACATCGGGTTTGAGGTGCCTGATTCATTCCTGGTAGGATATGCCCTGGACTACAATGAGTACTTCAGAGATCTTAGTGTAAGTTGTCTGGGTTGGAGATAATGCTCATTCTCAGATATTGCATAAATATCAAACTTTAGGAAAGACATACCCATGACCGGTTTATTAAATAATCTGTTATGTATTTTTTTTTTTTTTACATTCAATTAACTATTTGCTTATGTTGGTACAGCACATCTGTATACTAACCGAGAGTGCAAAGGAGAAGTACAAAGTTTGAGCTGAACAGAAAATGGAAAGGAATTAACGGGAGTAGGACCACTGTGGTGGTCCTGAGCTTTTTGGGGGTTGGAACCTGATTTATTTTTTCTACTTATGGGACCTCTAATGTGAACATTGTGAAATTACTTTGCTACTTTAAGATGCTCTTTGAAAATTTTCATTATATTGAATTCTTATTTTTGTTCACCTGGAAGGAATAGGATGAGTTTTGTTTAAATAGAGTACTCAAGTAAACACAGTTACAAGCTATAGGTGTTTAATTTAGATGTATTTTATTATATTGGTGCCTCAGAGTCTCATCGTAATGTTAAGTAATGGCGACAAATTATTTCATCATGTAACTTTGCTTGAACAATCCACAGGGGTCACAATCAACTCTGCACTTACAGTGAACACTTTATGAGTCATACAGTAATACTGTATACTGCATGTATCGGACACATTCACTGCATGTATCGTACACATTCACTGCGTGTAAACCACTGTTTAGTCTGACTAATGGAAAACGCTGCAAGAGATCTGTTAACTAAACATTTTTTGTCCAGGAGGTCATTCTTCTCGAAACGATTATCTTCTAAAATGTCCAGTTTAAAGTGGATCTAAAAAAATGGAGAACACGTAGAGTGAATCTTTGTTTTGAAGGGTACTGCTTGAAAAATTTTCTCGCCACATTTGATGTGGCAAACCGAACATTTACCAGCATATTTTCAGGAACTAGTTTAGACTTGCAGACGAAAGCGTTTCGCAGCTCCCAAAACAAATACATACATGCGATTTTTTACTCGGTACAAAACAGATGTGTAGATTCTTTTAACCACCTCCGACTGGGCATGCACATTCGAGAAATTTCCACGAATACACAAATCTGTAGTGATTAGTTAATTAGTAATTAAATCTTTGGCTGCGTTTTCCATGACATACTGTGACGGCTGTAATGGACAAATTAACTTATGAAAAGGAACAATGTAGCCTAATCTATATGCCATATCCATAAATTCAGACCTGGAATGTACTGTAGACTTTTATTTATAATGGAAATGTACCATTTTCTTTTTTCGACCAAGGACCCCTGAATGCAATATTAAATATAAAATGTTGCTCATCTTAAGCGTTTTGTCTTTTATTAACTGACTTAAAATGCGCTTCCAGTTGACACCGTAGATGATGATGATTGATTTAGTGGCAGTGCAAATTCATGTCAACATTGTCAAATTTGCGTTGGTGACGTCGACGCCGAAATTCCGATGTACGCGGTGGGAAGCGCTATGCTACAAACAAAGTTTAAGGTTTGGTAACAGGAATGTCTAAAGCGAGTATGAGGAGACTACACGTCAATGCACAAAGATCGAATGACCGGCGAGACAGTTTGAATGGGGAATCGAAACAAATGTTTATAAAAAAATTTGAAACATTAACTTAAAACATTAATTGCAGATGTCTTATGGTTATTTAGTAGTACAGTACAAATCTTACATATGGTTAGAAGAATATTGCTCATCTCTCGTGATTGACACTCGGGAGAGCTGTCTTTGCGTTTGTATATATCCGCCATATGAGCGACTGGGCTGTGTTTCCGGAAGTACCTTACCGGAACATCAAGTGGAAACTGGCGACGACAGCAGCATACTGCTCACAAGTGGTGCTTAGCCGACGAAAACATTGATCGACAGTCTAGGGAAGTGTTTCATCTACAGCAACATACTTAATGTAGAACTATACAAAAAAGCAAGGTAGGTAGAATACTAGTTGCTTAAGTACCAGGAGGATAGGATTGTTGTGTCATCACTACCGCACAGAAAGGAGACGTTCAGAATACCATTTTAGTCAAATTTCAAATGCTATTAAAGTGCGTTTGCCACGTAACCCCACGTACCATGGGGTTTTGCTGAGCAATTGTTAGATGTAGATTGCTGCCATTACGTACATAAATAAAAATGTCAATGTAAAAATATAAAGGAAACAGAAACATTTTAATGAAATTGGAAAGATTGTGAAGACTTCGGTTGCTTCCCCGCTCATCAAACGTCATAGAAGCAGAATGTTCCGCCCCTTTTACCTGCTCCTGAGAAATAGCCAACTGAGGCTCATGTACTTGAATCTTTCCAGACAATCTTTACATTTTTATTTACCATTGGTCAGACAGTTGCTCAGCGAAACCCAAGTGCCCAATGTATTTTTACATACTTAGCAAAGCTGGCTAATGGACATCATAAAGGAATGATCTTGAGCAGTAGAGACGAAATGACAATCTTGTCCTCTACTGCTCAGGTACTAAATGTTTCACTCAGGTCTTCGACTCAGTTTAGATAATTGTTGTCATTCAAGATGGACCTAAAAGAAAAGACTGTTGCCATATTGAAGCAGTATGATGTTGGCACCAGATTCTCCTACCTGCCCAACCTGCCAAAGGCCTCAGTGTTGATCCCACTGTTTGTGAGGGACGGTGAGGTACACATGTTGATGACTCTGCGCTCCTTAGAGGTCAGTAATATAGTGCAATTCTCCAGTAAACTATTGAACATGTTAAACTGTAATAATTTATTGAATGCACAACTAAAAAGCATGACAGGTGGAACATCAGATTGACAATTTCCAAGAAATGTTCAGCTTAGCTGATTAGTCAGCCTGTGATTGACATTTGATCAGTGTGTTTATGGAATGCTCCATCCTGCAGCTGAGGACCAATGCAGGTGAGGTGTGTTTCCCAGGTGGGAAGAGGGACCCAAGTGACAGGAATGATGTGGACACAGCTCTTAGAGAAGCAGAAGAGGAGTTAGGCCTTCCTGCTGACCAGGTGGATGTGGTCTGTACACTCTTTCCCATTATGAACAAGGTATATGCAAGAGGTGAAAAAAGTTGTAACTGCTGTGCTTGAAAAGCCTGCACACAGTTATAGTCCTTGTGCAGAATTGAAGAACCCTGCCTAGTACAGTGTATGATATATGTAGTTTGGATATTGTTAATACTATAGATTGTGCTTTCAGTCAAACTGATATTCCTTCTTTCTCATTTTCCTGCAACTCACTTTTCCCCCTTTCATTCCCCTCCATTGTCTTCTCTCCTCTTACCCCATCTCTCTGTAGAGTGGCCTTCTCGTGACACCAGTGGTGGGGTTCATTGATGCCTCGTTCTCTCCTTGTCCAAACCCAGCTGAAGTCAGTGCTGTGTTTACTGCCCCACTGGAGTTCTTTCTTAAAGAGACAGATCACTCCTCCTACAGCCCCGCCGGGATGTCTGGCCTGCTCCACAGTTTTCTGTTTCTGGACCCTGAATCAGGAAGCTACTATCAGATATGGGGCCTGACTGCCATTTTGGCTATACTGGTCTCTGTCCTTGCACTAAGGAAAAAGCCAGAGTTTGAGATTAGTTTTAACTCTGATAACCCAGAATCTTACTTCCAAATCAGCTTGAACAAAATTATTAGTAAATTATGAAAGATATCAATTTTTTAAAAATATATTTACCAGATAACAATACAATCATTATTTAATGTAATTCTGTTATGGAGCATATATCTATATATTTTCCACAAAATATCCTTACATATGTAAATAAAATATCTACTTAAATGTTTGTGAATGTAGAATAGGTTCTTTCACCTATTCGAATAGGTTCATTCACATTGAATAAAAATGAATAAGGGAATTAATTTTTGATTGCCACTGTAAGAACAAAGTAAAAGGCAATTAAGGGAAGTAAAGAAAGATACTCTGATTCAGAAGAAATGGTCAGAAGCCTCTTTAGAAAGGCTTAAACCCACTGGGATTCTTCGGTCAGGGTCTGTATTCTCAAAGATTCTCAGAGAATATAAACAATTTTACCTTTTAATCATCATGATGAATAATATTGTATGTAAGATATGTAATCTATGGTGTAATAATTGTTTCTATAATTAAGGAATGGTCTATTAAATTAATATACTACTCTATATTCAATGTCAGTTCAAGTGATATAGTTTTCAGTGCCCGGAGATCATCACACTGCCGACCACACTGTCTAAAAGTGACTTGACTGCTGTTGCACTTTTTCACCTACATGATTACATGTATAATAACCTATACCAGCTTTGTCTTTAGCACTACCTCTTACCGCTGTCAGGATAACTTTTATAACCGTATGCCATGATCAAGTTTAAAAATAAGAACAGTTTGATACATTTTGTTATACAAAGGCTTCCAAAATGTTACTCAAATAGAATGCAAGAGCCATGTCCAGTGCCTCAGGAATTAAGGGATACTCTGTTTTATTTATGGGCATTTCATTATAATAAAGCAGTTTTGCATTACTGATAAGCACTCAATTTATATGTTGATATTGTAATTTATGTTGTTTGTTTTATCAAAGTACTAGGTTGTATAACCGTAGGTTGTATAACCGTATCCGCTTATCTGGGTCAAATGGTGTCCCCTGGTGTGCCCCTGAGCAGGTGGGCACTGCCTCTATATACCTGCTGTTCAAGTAAATTCTGTGAGGTAATAGAGGGGATACAAAATTCTCTTGATCTCTCTGCATGAGTTTGAACCCCTGTATTTGTTTACAGGGGAATTGTTTATAAAGAATTCTCACTGTATTTGCAATGTAATCAAATCAAAATACACAAACTAATGATTCATTCAGTAAGTCGGGTTTAAAGTCTACGTTGTCTCAATGCCGAATCGACCCCTTAACCGTGCATCCTAAACATGTGGAGCTCTAAATAGTTACAATTGGAAAAAGTAATATGGTGAATCTAACACCTGACCTATCTGATGGCAAGGTGGAGCTATAGTGGCACTCAAAAGTATTTACCCCCTCTGACTTCCAAAGTTGACATGAAATCAAGAGATTCAGTCAGGGGGTTTTGCCAGTGATCAACACAAAGAGTTGTCAGTAAAGTGGAAAATAAAATGTACAAATTCTTCCACATCAATTAAAAATACACAACAGAAAATAATTGATTGCAGAAGTGGATCCACTCTAGTGGATATTTTGATATTTCGCTTAATTAGAGACAACTTTTGGAGCAATTACAGCTATGAGCCTATTTGGATACATCTCTACCAGTTAAGCACAACTGGAATCAGCAATATTTGCCTTTTCTTAATTGCAAAATTGCTCAAGCTCCATCAAGTTGGATTTGGATATTTGGTGAACGAGAAATGTCAACTCTTTCCACATAATCTCAATTGAGGTCTGGGCTTTGACTGGGCCACTCCAGGAGATTTTCCTTTTTTAAGCCACTCTAGTGTGGCTTTGGCTGTTTGGGGTTATTATCCTGCTGAAAGATTTATCATCACCCAAGTCCCAGGTCTCTTGCAGACTTCAACAGGTTTTCTGCAAAGATTGCTCTGTACTTTGCTTCATCCATTTTGCCTTCTATCTTAAGCTTTCCTGGCCCTGACGTGGAAAAGCATCCCCATAGCATGATGTTGCCACCACCAAGCTTCACGGAAGGAATGGTGTTGTCAGGATGATGAGCGGTGTTAGACTTGAGCCAAACATAGCGATTAGTGTTGAGGCCAAAAAGCTGTATTTTGGTTTCATTAGGCAATATCACCTTCCATGATCTCAGTTTCCCACATGCCTTCTGGCAAAGTCCAGCCAAGAATTAATGAGGTTTTTTTTCAGCAATGGCTTTCTTTTTAACACTCTCATGAAAGCCACGTTTGTAAAGCACCTGTACTATTTATACAGTATACACAGTCTGCTCAGCTGTGGAAGACTATCTCCTTTAAAGTTGTCATAGGCCTTTTTGGTGGCCTCCCTGACTGTTGCCATTCTGGCCTAGATATTTATTCCGGGTGTGCTTTGAAGTGGACTCTAATTTATTTCATGACTTCTAAAGACAAGTGGTTGCACCACAGCTCATTTAGGTGTGTCACAGAGGGTGAATACTTATGCAAACAATTATGGTATATTTGAAGAATGTGTCTGAAGTGTCGACGAGTGCTTAAGGGTCCCTAAACATTTTAACATTTGATGAAAGGCACTGTAGAAGACCTTACTTCCCCTAGAATAGTCATATGGTCACCAGGCGGAGCCATTGCCATTCTGGGCATGGTTGGAGTCTGAGATACAGTATGCCCCTGATGGTCCTCTGTTCTTTACTGTGTCGGTGTGAGGTGCTTGTCTTTTGCAGGTGGGATAGGGCAGTATTACAATGATGGGGGTAAATAGGTCCCTGACCCGCCTCTCAATGCACTTTCATGACCAAGGTGAGTACAGTTACGCGGTAGTCAGTTTTCTCAGTCACGTTGGCATATTGGGGGACTGTAACAAAAGCATCTTATGGCTAAGTTCATCGTTAGAGCCAGAGGATTTTTAAAGGCCTCAAAAGCTAATTTGCAGGATTTACTACACAAATGTGATTAATTTGGAAAGCATACTTTAACTGCAATGTTAAATTATTTCTACATGCCGCTGTAGATTTGAATGATACAGACTATGTATTGTGGATGCTGTCTGTATATTATTTATGCTTTTAGACACCATTAATCACAAAACATAAGGTTAACCCTGACAAACATGGATTAAACATGAAAAAACATCAATCATGATACAGAAAACACAATAGTAAACAAAATAAAGATATCATCTTTATTTATTCATATAACATAGCAGCAGAATTACAGAAATAATCACAAGAATGTCCAGAGGAAAGGCAAAAATGTCAATATTTCAAAATGTTAAATTTTCTCACTGAAGCAGTGGTGAGATAAAACTCGACACTTAAACAGAGGAAAAGTAAAACGCAGAGTGAAAACTGTAAGCAAACTGACTGATAACAAAACTCAGCTCACTGTTGGCGTTAGGAGTCATTATTATTATGTATTTGTTTGATCTCATGTCAAGCTCTTCACAGCAACAACAGTAATGCTGATAAGCACATACCAATATAAGAGCTTTTCACAATACCTGGTTGGAACCATCTCCACCTCTTTTCCTTTTAACCTCACAATTATGAATCTCAACAGGCCTGAAACAAGGACAGGATAACGATACAAACAGGAATACAACATGTTTACAGTCGACAGGTTAAGCTGCACAGTAGTTCTAATGTGAAAGTGATCACAGCTGCATCCAGATAACTGCATCCATTAATGGATGACATTAAAACAAGGTTAAAACACTGCATTTGTTATGACGTTACATAACTAATTGCAGATCACTGCTGCTAACTAGACTGAAGTATTAGGATTCAGAGTTAGTCTGGCCAATAAGAACATCAGACCAGGACGATGGACAGTCATGACACAGGGAATTTGATCAATGTACTACACTGAAGGAGTCAAACACACTGTTGAGAACACAAAACTCATTTAGCCACTTTAGCTAACTATTATGCAAATGAATATGTAGTTATTCAAAAATTTTAAGTGAACAATAGGTCAACTAAAGAGTGCTTAAATTAAACCAGACACTACAAGAAAAGACAATACAAAAAGTTTCCACACATGTACAATGGACTAAAGGCTCAAAATGATGCTAAAACGGTATATACTGTAGTTGGTCGGGGGCAGATGTGGTTTTAAAAGATATTTCCCATACTGTGAGGTAAAGTTACATTCATCACACTAACAGACATACTCAGAGCATGGATTTCTATTTGTATGGCTTTGAGGCATTACTGTTCCACAATACCATGTGCTCTTGAAAATCTCCAAAAGAAATGGAATGAAAGGCTCAAAAACTAGTGAATAAAAGGCTCATTGATTGTGTGCCCACTAACATTTTGGATGGGTAAAATTGAATGTAGTGTTCAGAATAGTATCAGTTTTCAATAAGTGCCACGATCTAAAATGTAGTACCATGTCACATATGGAATAATTATTTTAATTCCATGATTGGAACGGGGTAGCCCATAGTCTACTTTAGACTTAGCTTGTGTTCTAGATGAACACCTGTTATTTTACCCACCTCAAAACAACTGGATTTCATGACATACTGTAAACCAAATGTTTCAATTAAGAAAATATGTAATGACTCTTGGGTAAGAAACCTTCTAAATACAAATTTTCAAATGGAGAACTTTTTAAAAGATATTTGAAAATATTAATATGTCAACAAATGGATATTTGAGCATAGGGAGCTGAGTAACTGAATAGGTCTCATTGCATCGGTTTGCCGAAATATGTCTGACTGTGGTTTGAAGATACAGTAACAGTAGTATCACCTTGTGTCCAAAGCAAAGTAGAGCAACACGGTTTAAAATGCGTATTGATTTGGATGGAAAGGACATGAGGCAAAACTGTTGGGAATTGAGTACCTTACAAATGTAGGTGAGACTGGGGGAAACCGTAACACCTGCCGTATTGCTCAGAGACTACTTAAACTAGGCAAGTATTTCTTTAATATAAGAAACCTAAATGGGCCTTCAAACCATTTATATAATTTCTAGGTCTACAGCATATAGAACACACTACCGATTCTGTCCTGACAAGTCCGGGTGTTCCTTTTCCTCCATTCCAGGGGCAGTCATACCTTTAGATGGATTCAGATGTAACTCTTAAAATAAATCCAAAACTTACTAAACCTGAATTAAAATCCTATTTAAGGCTTTTTAAGAAAGTAACCAACATTACAGTCCTGTTTATGAAAGGCCAATCAGTAAATTTTTCGTCTGATGACGCCCAGATTATATATTTACAACATCTATGGTACTCTACACCGAACCACCTGTAGTTTGACGTCAAAACCATTTGTTTTCATAATCTGGCTACTTGTCTCCATTTAATTTGCACATTGTGTAACAACTACCCCCAACCCTAACAGACAAACTTTGTGCCTTGCAAGAGAAAAGTCAAGTGAAAAGTCGATCAAGTCAATGTTTAGACAACATTTAGTAATTCAATTGTTCGATTTTTATACATTAATGTTCAGGAATGTATGAGAACATTTCAGCAGGTGAAAGAACATTTCAACCCCCTCCCAAAAAAACCAACAACTCTAGCATTCATCATTTACTTGTTTCTGTGACATATTCAAGGTGTTCCAATTTCCCCCACACTCCCCTACTTATAAATACATCATATACTTAAAGTTTTGTAATTTGTACAAAAAATAGTTCATATTACCAATGAAAACTGCATCATTTAAAATTACAAGTAAAAAAAACCAAAAAACAATAGTTTGGATGAAAAAAATATGACAAGAGAATTAGAAAATAGGAGTCTGCCCAGATAGTGTGTTGATACACTACCGTCACTCTGCCTGCTCACAGCTACTACTGGAGAAACACACGATCACCAGTAGTTCTGAGTAGAAAATGTTAGTATAAACGTCACATTAGAAGTGTCAATACTCCTGCACATAGCACCATAGATAACATGAGAATGGCTATCTAGGCTGCGTTTAGACAGCCCACTTCTGATCCAGGCCCGGATTCACGGGGGGGGCAAAGCCGGGCATCCCACCCCCCCGATAGAATCTGTGCCCCCCCCAGTTTTGTTTCCCCTTAAACACTGCAAATGGTATATGAATTAGATATGCCCTCCCATTGATAAAAAATGCCACACTAATTTCATCCTGGAGCCAGTCCTGTCCTGATCAGTTTTTTTTAATTAAATCAAGAAAAAAGATGTGATGAGAAGCTCTGATGTGATGTCCAAATACCATAAATTGGAAAAAAAAATCAAAATAGGGCTGCCTGTGTAAATGCACCCCATGTAACAGATTTCAGGCCACATTCCAATATCCGTACTAGCATAACACCAGGGTTGGTGGCAATTCCAAATATATTTTTTTCCTTCATTGAAAAGCATTGAAGAAAATTGGATTGTTAATTTCAGTGCGCTTCCAAAATTGACCCTGACCCAGCATAGCATACCTCAGACTCTAGAGTAGCAGTTCCCAAACCTTTTTGGGCCAAGGACCACCAAATCACTGTCAAATGCTCAAGGACTACAATTGTGGAGTCTAATTTTGAAGCATAAAATATTTTACCTGCTTTACTTGCTGAAATGTAGTCCTAATCACTTAAAGTAAAAGATACATGACTATTATAATTAGTACATTGTATAAGTAAAATGTACATTATGAAAATGCAAAATCTCTTATAATACCATTAAAACTCCTAACAGTTTTTGTAATTGAAGGAATCAACTCTCTCCTCATGTAAAATAATGAATGGATCACCTGCAGTAACACTGGACTACCAGGGGACAAACCACAGGCTGAAAACAACTGCTCTAGAGTACCTATGCACTGCTTTATAGTAAATGTTATGCAAGTGTGGCTATTGGAGCCGAGCCTTTGTGTTGCAGTGAGTCCCTGTTGACAATGCATCGGACGGTAACTGCATGCCTACTTCACAGCTCTGCACTAAACACTGACAGTACTGCTTCAATATGTCAGACCAGGAACCAGAAACCAAACAAAACCTACAACCACACCACACACAAGGTAAAACACGGTTTGTTAACTTACACAAGTTGTTACAGTACAGTAAGGTAAATAGTAGGCTACAGATAGCAATTTGTTGTAAATCCTTCATTTAAAAAAAAAAAAAAAAAAAAACATCTATGTACATATGCACAAGCACACACAAGCACACACAACACAAAAAGTTATGCTTTGTGGGGGTGTTGGCAGAGATATGAAAGCCTAACAGAACCTAGTTATAGACACCAAAACAAAGGCTGTGTCCTCACCATGGGAAGATCTGAATTGACAGACAGACACTGACTGGACCACTCAGTATAAATAGGCTTCAGATTAATTCAAAACTTCACACAGACATCTTTAGAAAAATCTCAAATATTACTCCAAAAATATAGTGACATGAAAAATGTACAAATGCATGGTCAATGTGTTGAAATGTATACCTTGACAAAAAACATTTGAATTTCATATTTTCTTTTTCCAACAAGTACAAACTGTCTCTAACCATACAGTCTATAGATTGATATAAGGATTAGCTGGTCACACAAAACAGTTTATAAAGTGCTTAATGTTTATAAAATCACAACGCTTCACTTCCCTTAGTAGAAAGCATCCTTCCATTTACAATATACTGGAAATGCTTCCATGTCCAAATCTAAAATCTACACCCCAAAACACAAAGTTGCACAAATGCATCAAAAACAACAATGGTGACAGCCTTATTAACTGTTAAGTGATATCTTGGAATAATAAGAGATCAGAGACTGGTAAATGTCAAACAAAGCGATACGATGAGTCATGTTGGACTGATACACCAACTGAAGCTGTGCTATCCCTAACAAGGACAGACACCTTTCTGTGTTTGATCTTCTTTCACTATATATATATATATATATCACTTCTTAAAATTCTCTTCTTTCTCCGCCTCCAAACTTCTCTTTTCCTTAGCGGCTCTCCCCTTACATTACCACTCCACTTAACCAATTTATCATAAAAGCCTCTGTCTGCCTGCCTATCTAACTGCCGGCCAGCTTGTCTGTCTATCTAACTGCCGGCCTGTCTGTCTGAATGTATGCATGCATGTATGTATGTACAGTCAGTCAAATTATGAATTAAAAGTGTGAGTACTTCTAATAAAATCTGTAATGTCTTCATGACAAGCCAGAGGATGTACTTTAAGCAGAAGACAAATCCTGTCCCAGACCAAGATGTGGTTCTAAGTGTAGTCAAACATCACTAGAACACATTGTTTACTGTATCTGTGGTCACAGTAAAGATCACTGTTCCTGTAAACTCCCCAACAGGTCCTCAATCTTTTCCATGTTCTGGGAGGATCTCATTGATGTCTGCATGGGGGTCTGTAAACTGGTCTGCATGGGGGTTGGCAGACTTGTTTCTACAGCAGTCTGTAAATTGGTCTGCATTGCAGTCTGTGTGTTGGTCTGCATTGCGTTTTCTAAGCTACTCATGGGGTTTTGTAGACCAGTCTGCATGGGAGTCTGGAGGTTAGTCTGCATGGGCATCTGAAGGTTAGTCTGCATGGGCGTCTGGAGGTTAGTCTGCATGGGTGTCTGGAGGTTAGTCTGCATGGGCGTCTGGAGGTTAGTCTGCATGGGCGTCTGGAGGTTAGTCTGCATGGGCGTCTGGAGGTTAGTCTGCATGGGCGTCTGGAGGTTAGTCTGCATGGGCGTCTGAAGGTTAGTCTGCATGGGAGTGACTGTCTGGGCCATGTTGGGGTCCAGTAGAGACTGAAGGTGGCTGGCTTGCAGAGGATTGGGGTTTTGAGTCTGGCTCTGGACTGACAATGTAGGACCAGAGGACGTCATCAGCTGAGAAGAATCTAGGGAGAAATATCAGGATTTTACAAAGATTATTTTGATATTTAAAGACTCATCCACCATAGAGTGCTGTCAAAATAAAATCTAAAATCAAAAAATAATTTTGACTCTGTACATGACCACAATTGACTTGAAATGAAACAACCAAGATGCAATTGAAGTGCAGACTTTCTGCTTTAATTCAAGATGTTGAACAAAAATATTGTATGAAATGTTTAGGAATTGAAACCATTTTCATACACGGTCCCCTTATTTCAGGGGATCAAATGTAATTGGACAAATTAACACAATCATAAATAAAATGTTAATTTTTAATACTTTGTCGAGAACCCTTTGCAGGCAATGACTGCTTGAAGTCTGGAATGCATGGACATCACCAAACTCTGGATTTCCTCCTTTGTGATGCTTTGCCAGGCTTTTACTGCAGCTGTCTTCTGTTGCTGCTTGTTCGTGGGTCTTTCTGCCTAAAGTTTTGCTCGATCCGATTGAGATCAGGTGATTGACTCAGCCATTGCAGAATATTCCAATTCTTTGCCTTAAAAAACTCCTGATTTGCTTTCGCAGTATGTTTTGGGTCATTGTCCATCTGTAACTGAAGCGCCATCCAATCAAATTTGCTGAATTTGGCAGAATCTGAGCAGACAATATATCGCTATACACTTGGAAGCCATACATGCCCATGCCATCACACTGCTGCCACCGTGTTTTACAAATGATGTGGTATGATTCAGATCATGAGCCATTCCAAGCCCTCCATACTTTTTTCTTCCCATCATTCTGGTACAAGTTGATTTAGTTTCATCTGTCCAAAGAATTCTGTTCCAGAACTGGGCTGGCTTTTTTAAAAGTTTTTTGGGAAAGTCTAATCTGGCCTTTCTATTCCCGAGGCTTATGAATGGTTTGCACCTTGTGGTAGTGATGGCCAAATGAGGCTTCATTAGTGTCATTTTAGCAGCAGGATATTATGCTGACAGCACTCAGATTGTCTTTATCACAATAAAATCAATTATTGAACTTTATAAGGCAATATAGTTAACAATCTAGTCTGTAGACAAGAAACCAGGCAAGCCTAGTTCAGCTGGCCCACAATAAAATGCTCGTTGTTGCCCTCCCGAGATTCGAACCCGGATCGCCCACGTGAAAGGCTACGTCTTTAACCACTACGCCACCAAGCTATACATTATATGATTCTGTCACGCATTAACATCACTTCAAGTTTGAATATTTCTTTATAATATTTCATTAACCATTGTTAAACTGAGTAACATTTCTTATTAAGTTTCCCTCCACCACAAATAGCATCTATGAACTGTATGGCTTTTGCCACTGGCCGTTTTACCAGCTTATTAGCCAGTAATAGGCTTACTAGTATCTACTAACTTCCTAGGAATAGTCATAAGAATTGAGCAATTGCTAGCGAGACTGAAAATGAACTTTTCCCTGCCAAAGCGATTTCATTTCATGGCACAAAAACATTTGTTTTTCTTTCATTCGTGAATGACATTGATACAATAACTATAGGTGACGATAACTGACTTTCCCGTCAAGTGAAAAGATGAGAGAATCGTGGAAACCCCAACTCTTTTACTGCCCAAGGGGTTTTGATGAAGCCTATATTACCCCCAAAAGCATGCACAGATACATACCCCTTTGAAAATCCACCAGAAACAGTCGCAATATAACCGTAAACAGTTTTAGTTTAGGCTTACTATAATGTAGATACTGAAGGTTATAGCCAGCAAAGTTTTTGTCTATCTGGAACAAATCTTAATGCATACTTTGTTTTGACTGTGAAGAGATTCGACCGCGGAACCTATAGCTTGCAGGTCCGCTTCTCTAACCACTACGCTATTTAACAAGGTAGGTAGGTAGGTCGGAGACATTCGCTCTTCTAGGCCGGCTCTGCTCACGCGGTCCGACAAAAAGAACAGACAAGAACAGTATTGGAAAGGACATTAAACATAAAATGTACAGACCAGATTTTTAACTATATTGCCTATATTTAACTATATTGCTGCCAGGTGGCTTAACCAAATTTTGATTCCGTGTGATAAATAGTTTTTCAACCATTTCAGTTTTTGATATATAATTAAGTTTTGTTTGATTGACTAAATGGTGTTAATCAAAGGGACTTAATCCAAATCAAATCAATTTCTATTCCACATTGTAACAACCAAATGTGAAAAAGTGCTACTTATGCAATCCATTGTGAATAAGACAATATTCACCATAAAACAAGCATACTCACCATTTTGAAGGCCAAAAACAAACAGGTTGGGTTGTCCTCCCGGCTGGCCAACATTCCCGCTTACCCCCGTCTGGAACAGCTGCTCGGGGGGTCTATGACCGGGGGACGATGTAGTACTCTGCAGACCCACAACCCCTAGCCCACTCTGCATTACAAAGAGGGTTGCCGCTGCCGCAACTTGGTTTCCTAGTTCTTGTGTGGCTATGCTGCTCTGCAGACCAGACACGGATCCCTGTGACAAGAACAGCTCCACTTGCTGGCTGGGAGGGCCACTGCTTGAGCTAGAACCCACCTGCATGGGCTGCTGCCCCTGGAACAGACCCTGTTGAGAGGGACTGTTGGAGCTAGTGGTCCCTCCTACTGTTGAGCTCTGATCCTGGAAAGACATGGGCTCTGCTGGGTCGGTCTTGACCCCCACCATGGTGGGCTGGGAGAACAGGAGGGAAGAAGGGCCTTCCTGGGGGCGAGCGGTGCTGTTGCTACCCATGGTAGAACACTGGGCCGGGGTACTGAAAAGGAGGGATGGGGGAAGTGCCTGTGGGTTGAGGGAGGCAGTGCAAAGGAGGAGGCCTGTAGACTGGGGCTGAGAGTGCTGACTAGGGGACAAAGTGTTAGCCTGGAACAAGGAGCCCTGCTGGGCCATGGCAAGCTGCTGCTGTTGCTGCTGTGTTTGTGGTGTTTGTGTCTGCTGCGGGGACTGCTGCTGTTCCATGGGGGTGCTGTGTGTCTGCTGGGGGTGAGGCTGAGCCTGGAACACTGACACCGTCTGGGGCTCACTGGAGGAAGTCTCCATGGAGGACAGGAACGCCAGCTGCTGACTGCTCTCCTGGTTGGAGAGAGTATTGGGAGAAAGGAACAGTGTGGAACCTGAGGCCTGCTGCTCCTGATTGAGGCTACCGCTGGACAACACAGTAAGAGTGTTCTGGAGCAGTGCGGCCTGGACCTGGCGCTGAGGGCTAGGGCTATCTGATAGAGGCCTAGGGGACTGGAAGAGCTGCTGAGGGGGTGATGTGTGGGAGGGGGGCTGCTGTGGGAATCCAGAGGTCTGGATGGTCAGTAGCTCACCAGCCTGCTGGAGAAGAGACACGGGCTGCTGCTGGGGCTGAGACGAGGAGTGGATCTTAGGCCGGAGCAGCTCTGCCTGGAGTTGCTGCTGGAGGTTCTCAAACACCTGCTGCTGCTGTAACTGTTGTTGATGTTGTTGCTGCTGCTGCTGTAACTGTTGTTGTTGTTGTTGATGTTGCTGTTCCCGCTGTAACTGTTGTTGATGTTGCTGCTGCTGCTGCTGTAACTGTTGTTGTTGTTGTTGATGTTGCTGTTCCCGCTGTAACTGTTGTTGATGTTGTTGTTGCTGCTGCTGCTGCTGCTGGTGTAACTGTTGTTGATGATGATGTTGCTGCTGCTGTAATTGTTGTTGCTGCTGTTGTAGGTTGCCTAGTGCTTGGTTTTGTTGTTGTAGGTTTCCAAGCACTTGTTGCTGCTGCTGCTGACGTTGTTGTTGCTCCTGTAGCTGGATGTTGCCAAGGACATGCTGCTGCTGCTGCTGTTGAAACTGTTGATGTTGCTGCTGTAACTGTTGCTGTTGTATGTTCCCCAGTATCTGTTGCTGTTGTTGCTGCAGTTGTTGTTGATCATGTGGCTGTAGCAATAATTGTTGTTCTAGTTGTATGTTGCCAAGGACTTGCTGTTGGTGTAACTGGTGATGCTGCTGCTGCTGCTGCTGTATCTGCTGCTGCATGTTACCAATGATCTGTTGTTGTTGTAACTGCTGTTGTATCTGTTGTTGTTGTATCTGTAGGTGCTGTTGGCTGGCCAGAGGAGCCTCAGTGCTCCCCAGTCTCAGGCTGTTCATGGTTTCCTGGACGTGTTGCTGCAGGGAATCGGTGGAGGGCGTGGGACTGTAAAGCACTGAGTTGAGCTGCTGTCCCTGGACGTGTTGCTGCAGGGAATCGGTGGAGGGCGTGGGACTGTAAAGCACTGAGTTGAGCTGCTGCTGAGCTACTGCTGCCTCCAAGACCTGCTGTACCAGGCTGCTGCCCCCCGCCTGGAGCTCCCTCACTGCCCTCTCCAGCTGGGCCACCCCATCCTGCGGAAACAGAGGAACCTGGGTCTGGGAGGGGGACATGCCCACTACCACCAACCCACCGCTTGGGTTGGAGGGCTCCTGAGGCAAGCTCTCCTGGGGGTCCCGGAGGAACTGCTGGGGTACCTCTGGGGGCACGGGTGGTAGTGTGGTGCTGTCGCTGGACACAGAGAAGGAGGTGATGGGGGCGATGTCCTGCTTCTGGATGGTGCCAAGGGGCTCCAGAGAAGGGAATACGGGGGCCTGGGGGAGGTCCACATCCCCAGATTGGAGGGGCATTGGGCTGGGGAAGGACTCTGCACTAGGCAGGGTGCTGGAGCTCAGCTCCAGGGTTTGCTGGACCGAAACAAGCGCATCGGGTGACTGAGAAGAAAACAGATCAAAGATAATTTTGAAAAAAAAAAATATTTTCTATAATTCAAACTTCCTAAAATTTGCCAATGGCTATGGATCTAGATATTTTCTTTGATACAACTGTAATGTCCCAAGAAAACCATCCAATTAAACCATAAGGCACATGATTTTTTATATATGTTATTTGTTATAAAATATTCATACAATAATCCTTGGAAAAAGGTCTTACATTGAAGACTGTTGTTGATGGGGTATTGCTGGACACCTCCATAGGAGTGACCTTCTGCCGTTTGATCAGTTCACCAGCAGACTGGGCTGGCTCAGAGACCAGAGGTTTGATGTGGTCCTGGAAGGTGCAAGCCTTGCCCAGAGAAGACCCCTCTGTCTTCACAGACCTGTCCAGGGACTTCTCTGTAGTGTGACAGAAGGGAAACACTGGTTGACCATGAGACAAACAAGCATTGTATACCATACAATAGCAGGAGCCTTTCTTGGCACGCATTACTCCCTTATTACCAAGTTCCCACAGATATAAAGCAGGAGATGGGAATTCTAAATCTGATATCCCAAAAGGTACACCAACTTACCTGGGACCAGTTCTAAAACGTCAAGCCACCTAACACTGTGTTATGCTGGTACCCGACAGAACAATGTTGCACATAATGTGATTAGAATACATTTTGCCACGAAAATAACACTGATGAATATAATCCATATCAGGTATGGTCCTATAGCTTTTGAGTTCAATATGATTAGAATCAAGTACACCACTCACCCGTCTGCATCACATGTCAATAAGCTAGCTCTCTTCTGGCTAGCTTGCATTAGCCAACGTTAAATGGCTTGCTCTTACATTCAACACTGGCTGCAGACTCATTATACCAACTACCTACAAACCCATCTCCACTAACAAACTTTATAATTTTCAGAAAATCTAGTGTGGTTGGATTTATAACACAATCCCTCTCCAAAGCTAATGAGCACAAGCAGATTATCAACAATAATAACAAAAATATAATTTTATATTAAATATGTTCTCTACATTAACTTAAGTTCTAACCATTTCTCAATGTGCTCTACCTTATAATATTCTTTACTTTATGTAAAGTATTATTTAAATAATGATTTTGTTTAGTTTATATTTGACCCATGTAGTTTTCCTTGTGAAAGTGTACACAAGAAAACACTACATACACCGCAGGTTATTTTGAAAGCAAAATACGAAAACCGGAGGTCTTATTGTTGCTGCCGAATCTCTAATGTTGCCTGCACGATGCTAATCTATTGTAGCCGATTGTAGCTATCGAGTTTTGACAGTTGTCGCTCAGACGATGGTTACCTTCTTTATGTCAGTGTTACAGCCACTTGCTGACAGTTCAACACAAATGTGCGCGTGGACAGACACAGCCAGTTACGTTTCTCTGCCCTCACTTGCTAGCTTGATACTCCAAATGTCAGGTGCAAAGGAGTAAATTATAATGTTGCATTCTGCTTTGATAAGATTGGTTTACACATGCCAAGAATATTACTGGGGTTAAAACGTGATGTACATAAAAAAAAGCAAGCCTAATCAAGCCTAAACTGTTATACAATGCGACTGATTTTATGTGACCAAGTAATGTTAAACACTCGTTCTTTGTGATAGACTGCTGTAGGAGTGTGATGATCTCTCATGAGGTCCCCCACATAAGGTCCCTTTTATACCAGTTGCTTTTTTTTATTATTTAAAATTACAATTGAATTATTTAAAATAGATTTCTTAGTATTATGAAAGGTAGCTATATACATTATGCTATACATCATGTGGTTATTTATATTAAATACCTACAACAGTTAAAGACTTTATATGCCACGTCTTCCATGTGTTTCTATTGATACTGGTTTAAAAAAGGTCCCAGGTAAGATTGCTAACAAATTGCTCCATTCTGATGTACAGGGGCTGTATGACATCAGCTTATCTATGGATTTAAGTCTATAAGTGTACACACCTGAGTCTGGGGTGTATGTGAAGGGCTGTATGTCGTGTGACCTCCCGGCGTTAGTCATGACATAGACGCCCACAGAAACGGGAGAAGAGACCGACAGATTGTGGTAGGGAGGAACTGTCACTATCACATGGTTCTGGTGGGAACAACATCGTTAGGGTTAGGATGTAGCCTGTTCATGATCTGCATGCAAGACATAATCACTGAGATCAATAGTTACCTGGTGGAACAGCTCCATGTCAATTTCTGCCTCAGCCTTCCAAGAGTTGTCATCTGGAAAGAAATATTTGAATATGTGTCTTAACACAGCCATAATGAGGAGACATCACAGACACCTCAAAGAAGAAGAAAGCTGGCTTAGTGCTGCTACCTGCTGGGTTCTCTTGGAAGATGACCTTGGTTCCTTTGAGGAAGTTCTTCCCTATGATGAAGAGCTCCTCTCCTCCTGTCACTGAACAGCTATGAAGACTTTTCTTCAGGATCTCTGGCACACCAGCTGGCTGGGCTGGAGAACAACACAGATGAGTTCTTTAGAATTGCAGTTTACAAAACCCTGTTATTGGAGAAACAAGGTGTGCCAGCTTTTGTTCCAGTCTGATACAAGTACAGTAAACTGAATGTCAAACAGTAAACATGCACATATTTATATCTACTTTTTACTCTGGGTAGCTTAGTTACACAGTGCCTGCATGATTGTATGCAACATTATAAGATTAAATACAAGAGTTTTATTTATTATATCTTAAACACGTGTTTTTTCTCCTTGATCTATGCTCTCTTTCAAACAAAATAGCAGTACAAAACTAATAAAAACATGTTTTTTCATGTGCATAAAGTATAGCAAAATATACATTTTTTACTCTGTAGTTTGACATGTTCTATTCTAAACTGTTTTGATAATTATTAATAACAATGTAAAATAGTAACTTTAAAAGAAACACAAAATAGAATGCTTTACTATGATGAATTTACCCAGAATAAGAAACATTACATAGTATTTTTAATATGCTGAATTTACCCAGAATAAGTAACACTAAATAGTGTGTTGTAATATGCTGAATTTACCCAGAATAAGTAACACTAAATAGTGTGTTGTAATATGCTGAATTTACCCAGAATAAGTAACACTAAATAGTGTGTTGTAATATGTTGAATTTACCCAGAATAAGTAACACTAAATAGTGTGTTGTAATATGTTGAATTTACCCAGAATAAGTAACACTAAATAGTGTGTTGTAATATGTTGAATTTACCCAGAATAAGTAACACTAAATAGTGTGTTGGAATATGTTGAATTTACCCAGAATAAGTAACACTAAATAGTGTGTTGTAATATGTTGAATTTACCCAGAATAAGTAACACTAAATAGTGTGTTGTAATACGTTGAATTTACCCAGAACTGCTCTAAGGAGGAATAAGTAAAGGTAAGACGTCGCTAAGAGTTTTATAAAAGGCAGTTATACAAACACAACATAATTATAAATCAATGAATTGAGGTTGACTGGGGATGTATTTAGCTCAAAGTTTCTATGACACTCATGGCCTGATCCAACACAGCTGTAACTTAGGGAATGCCTAGCATGCTCGACTGTAAACCAACTCCTTGCACTAAACTAGCATGCCGGTCCTAACCGATTAAAATGCAATCAACACCAACCGCGCCTCTGACAAGCCATTTCACACCTGTTAATGTATGATATTTCAGTTTTGTATATCTATCATCAGAGACATCACTAGAGATTCATGGATAGGGAGGGCTAAGCCTCTTTTTGGGGGGTCTGGGCATACTTCCCAAAACATCTTTTTATTATGTATTTTTAGAATAACCACGGGTGTAAAATCTATCAAAATAAGATTATTTTTGGTCAAGCCTGGCTAAAAGTATACCTGTCTCATAGTTTGTGTTAGACACTGATCTAATACAACTTGCATTAATTCTATCCAAATAAAGAAATTAAATTCCGCTTTGTTCCCATTCATCAATCACCAACAAAAGGCACAAAAATGGCTGCCCTATGTAGCCAAAATATTTTGTCAACTATAGTTTATAATTAATGAACATCTACATACATATTCTGTTTCTAAACGCGAATTTCACTGAATCATTTCAAAACAGATTTAGTCATTAGTCTATTTATCTCGGAATGAAGTCATTAAAACATTTTTTTTATACTTAACCTTTCCACAGGGAAATTTCAAATAAATTAAGAGACCACTGCAAATTGAACGCTTCTGTTCCTCACTTAAAACTTTCTTTTTCAACTTTTTTAGAAAGGAAAGAAAAAGGTGCAGTGGTCTCAATTTTTTCCGGAGCTGTAGATTGAGGGCAATTTGATGAAATATGTAAAATATGGGCAGAGCTTCCCTGGGTGGGTTTTCCCTGCCGCGGGCAGACAGACCTTAGCGCTAGAAATGGCCGATAATGAGGGAGGTGGATAGTAGGGAGACGTTTGCTACTATTTACAGAAGGGAGCTCGCTTCAGATGAGCGACTTATGTACGAAGCATCAAAGTCAACCGAACATGCTGCCAAATTAACATGATTCTATACAATTTCTATATAATTTGTGAGAAGTTTAAGATGCGAAGGAACGGTTGTCGAAAAAAAGACACCACCGAGAAAATATATTGACTGATATATTGATTGATTTAGCGGGGGCTAAAGCCCCCCTAAAATAGGCCCAGATGCAATCCGGTCTATCATATAATTTAATTTCACAATGACAAAAAAAGAAAAATTCACCCTATAAGGTGTTGAGTATTATGTGTAGATGATTAGGAAACTGAGGTACTGGAACGGCCAACATTGAAAAAGTTCAAGGGGGGTAGACTGTCTATAGGCACTATTTGTGTTTGTTTGAATAGTATGATGGTTGGTTTACTCACTACAGAGGATGGGTGAGGAGGTGGTCTGCAGGGTGAGGACAGACCCATCAGGCTGGGGGATGTTGACCCTGAAGGCCAGCCTGGCCCGGGTGCTCTTCTTCTTGGAGCCAGCCACCCCAATACGAGCCTCCACATCCGCGTTACGGAGCTTCAGGATCCCCACGCAGTCAACCCTGCAAAGAGTTAACGTTCCAGAATATTCATATGATAAAACAAACTTTAACACATTGATATTTCACCAACGCTTACATTTCTGAGAATCAAATGAATGCGTCCCTTACGCTAGTGTCATGGCATTGCTTGGCTCCAGAGGGACCTCTATGACGGTGGTTCCCTCAATGTCCACCTCCTTGCAGGCAGTGGTGTTGCGGCCTGTTACCCTGCAGGCCTGGTAGAACCCATGAGGCTTTACTCTGCCTGTGTCACTGGCCACAAACACCTGCAGCACCACCGGGTCACTGACACCCTCCAACTGGAGAGAGATGGGAGAAGATGAGTAGAGTTTAGAAAGGACAACATTTTAACAGTAAACAAATCAACACTCAGCACAACGGCTATGGACATTCTCAGAAATAACCATTTTACATATCTACAGATTATTGACTGTTAGAAAACATCTCCCTGCTTTCGAAAATGCTAGACCAACGCCTGACTAACCAAACTTTAAAAAAAACAAAAAAAAGATAAAGTATCCCACCTTGACCGTGGGGAAACCCTGCTGGGTGCGGTCTTTGACAGATCCACGGCTGCCCTCAGTCAGATAGCGTGCCCGGTGTTGGGTCTCTGGCTGCACCAGGATCTTCAGCTCCTTGCCATCCATCTTCTGGGGGTACTGACCTGATAGCAGGCCTCCCTTCAGCAGGCACCCAGCCTCAAGGGAACTGGAAAACAAACCCCACTTCACTCAGGACACCTCCATTAGGCTTCCAGAACATTCGATGATGCCACTTAGCTGTAATATTGTGTGCAGTGGTGTCGATGGCAGATAATATATCTGCAGTAATAGTGATAGCCTTTAGTGTAGAGTAATTTCTGTTGGTTATCAACATTACCAAGAGATGTTATTATACTTTTACATTTTAGTCATTTAGCAGACGCTCTTATCCTAAGTGACTTACAGTAAGTGCATACATTTTGAAAGAGCTAGGTGAAACAACCACACAGTTTAGTAGTAAGTGAATTCTAATCGATAAATTAGTTAGCAACAATGTCAGTGCTAGAAATATGACCATACAAACTAAACATATAAACAAATAAAATGACCATACAAATAAAAAAAAAACAAGTTAACAAAAGACAACAACAGACAGCCATTGGAAGTAAAACTATTTCACATACTCCATAAAAAAAGGTGAGAGACTGCTATCCTAGCCTCCAAGGGAAGCTGGTTCCACCACTGAGGTGCCAGGAAAGAGAAGAATTTTGACTGTGTGGATTGGGAACTGCCCCAAAGGGGTGGGACGACCAAGACCTCAGAGGTGGCTAAACGAAGAGCCCGGATAGGGATGTAGGGTTTGAGCATTGCATGAAGGAATAGAGGAAATGCTCCTCTTATTGATCCGTAGGCAAGACTCATAGGTTGAAGCAGATTCAAGCTTCCACTGGAAGCTAATGTAGTATGCAAAGAAGTGTGGCGACATGGGAGAACTTGAGGAGATTGAATACCAGGCAGGCTGCTGCATTCTAAATGAGTTGCAGGGGTATGTTTTCACATGCTGGGAGCCCTACCAAGAGTGAGTTGCAGTAATCCAGAGGTGAGATAACAAGTGCCTGGACAGTACCTGTGCTGCTTCCTGAGTGAGGTAAAGTCCTACTCTATGAATGTTGTAGAGCATGAACCTGCAGGAGCGAGTCACAGCCTCGATGTTAGCATTATTTTGGGAAATTCATGTTTCTGTTAGGGCAAGGATGTCAAGAGCATGGGGGGCAGAATAGGACCAGATGAATTTGGTCTTGTTGAAAGCAGATCAACACTTCCAAACACTGCAAGATAGCAGGTATTCCACATGGGTTGACAGGGCTGGGAAGAAGATTTGAAAGTTTGCAGCAACGGGATTGGGGGTGTCTGTAGAAATGACGAGGGGACAGTTGGACAGGGGCGGGAAAGAGACATTGCACAAAAACGGACAGCAACTATTTTATTTTACTTTTTAGGAGATGACGTCATCTCCTCAAGCCCATCAACAAAAAATGGTAGATCGGGGCAAGCAAAATCAGAAAGCAAAACGTTTGAGTACGTTGTTGCAAAAATGTACCCAGGTTCTACTGATGAATTCTACTTATAGCGCCTTTTAATAACGACAAACATGCATTCCATTGAACCTACCTAGGCTTGGGGATGGCCTTGTCTGGGCCCAGCTGAGACAGGACAAAGTGTGGGGCCTTGGCACTGTCTGCATCAAACACATCCATGCTGTCCTCTGGGTGAGCAGGCTTGGGCCCGGGGCGCTGGCGGGGGGTGCGTTTACGTGATTTGCGTGGGAGCTCTGTGTTGTCATTGTAGGAGCTGGAGCTGACTAGGCTGAAGTTAGAGGCCGAGTCATCAGCCCAGATGCTACTGCTGTGTTCAGAGTCTGGGCCGGCTGGCCCGACCTGGGCTGGATCCTCCTGGCATGACATGCTGCTGTCATCAAACAGGTCCTCCGGAGGAGGGGAGATGCTTAAAACAGGCCTCCGCTTAGAGGGGGTGTTCTGGGGCTGCTGTTGCTGGGCTCCCACCCCTGCGTCTCCAGATCCAGAGCTAGTCCCACTGTCACCATTACCTCCAGGGACGGCCATAGCCCCCTCCACCCCCTGCATCTCTGATCCACCTGGGGCTCCAGACCCCTCTTTGGGGGCACCGCTAGGGTTCAGGTGGTGTAGAGTCTGGTCCGTCGCTGAAGACGAAGGGGCTGTGCAAGAGCTGGGACCTCCCACTGCCAGAGAGAAGGATGGAGAAGGGCTGGAGGTGGAGGAGGTGGCATCTGGAGTGTAGACGGACCACAACGTTAGTACACATGTCAATACAGAGCAGGCTAGCAGTCCCATTCAAGCAGCTGAGTTTGTGCACCGTTTGTCCAGATTGTCCGCTCTTCCCAACTCTAAGTTCATTTGAGGTTGTTTGTTGTGTGGCGACATGCCAGAGCTCTCTGGAGTCTGTCAAATTGTCTGAAGTTAAAGTTGAGAATGGTACAAATAGATCCATGTTTTCCCCATTAGAATGTTTAATTCCTACAAAAACTTGTTCAATAAAATCAATGTGACAAAACTGACATGCTTTGTTTACAAAAAACTAAAGCAAGCTTTTAAAATTGTTACATACACATTGTCAGAAACAAAAACAACAAAATCTGGTCAGACTTTCCTCTTAACAGCAAAATTTGCAAACTAATGATGTGTTGCCAAATTAAAATGTTGAGGGGGGGCTACAGCAGTTGGTGCATACAACAGGCCTACACAGCAGCTGGTGAATACAGTATTAGGCCTACACAGCGGTCTGAGCATGCCAATTGGAGGATTGGGTTGGGACTGAGCGTAGCCATGGTAACAGAATAAACAAGGCTCTGACCTATGGAGCAGTGACCTGCAGGCCATTTTATATGCAGACACCCCCTGCCTCAGAGGGAGGGAACTTCCTGCAATACAAATAAGACAGCCAATAAGCAACAAGAGAGCTGATGAATCAAGACTCAACTTCCTGAAAATCAGCAAATTGGGTCAATTAAATATTATAGTGAGGGTATAGCTTTGTCCGCGACAAGTCACTGTTTAAAGCTGGCTCATTTTTCGAAGCTTCCTTAGCCTGGCGTCCTTGTGCAACCAAATAAAATGTTCCTGTCAACAGAGACATATCCAATCTTTTCTAGCAGCTATATTTAAGGGTTTGTAGGTTGAAACTGTCCTTTTGCTAACTAATATGTTCAAAGCCCAGTGTTTTCAAAAATGTTTATTTTTGATATTCCTACAGTAAATAATACTCTAAAATAGGTCTGAGCAATGAACCGATAATTAATCGTCTGTGTTTCACACTACAAAGCTTTAGAAGGATTTTTCATCATTTGGGCCACCTATGTGAAACAGGCTCTATGAAATAGAAGGTTTATGCTATGAAGTGATAACGGTCTTTTGGTGCATAACAAGGATTTCCCAAACTCCTTTTACTCACACACTTGCACGCACCCCATTATAAAAACAACAATTATATCCAGGGGAGCTTTAAAACCTGTTTTTAATCCAAGTTCTCCAGCCCACGGGCGAAAAATTGGAGTCCATTTTAGACCACACAGTCACACAGAAGTAAGCTACCACCAGGCCAACATGGGAAAACCCCAGATAAAAAAGTGTTGGAAATTATTAGTTGACAAAGGACCCATGCTCAATATATTGAATATGCCTCTGTTAATGGGAAACATTTTGGTAAAACCGAATGGTCTAAGGTTTGGTTGATTAAGGGTCCCAGGCCTGGAAAGCTTCAACAACAAGATGAGGGGTAAACAATGGCTCACAGTAGACAAAGCTAGTGTGGATAGACATTTTTAAGTTGGCTCACTGTAATGATTTGTAGGTGCTTGGGGCCAGTTGTGGCAGATATGCTGTGTGAAAAGCTAAAGCGCTCCACAGTCTTTCCAATTAAATTCAGCACATCAAGACACCCACCATCTCAGATAGTTCTAAAAGTGCTTCTGTTGTTAGAAAAAGATTTGATTAGCATTCCTGCAACATTATTTTGTAACATTTTGTTAGATGTATTTGATCTTTGAGAAATATAAACCATTTTATTGCACCTAAATTGTCTTGCAAATGTACATTATTCACGTACGGCAATAAATGTAGTACCCAAATTCAAATTTTAACCAAACTACTCCCTGCCATTAAGTAAGACATAAGAAAACCAACAATGTTCAAGCTAGTCCCACCCAATTAACCTGTACTAGTTCTGTTTGAGAAGTAATTATTTAGTCAACCCATGTAATATATTCTGAAAGGATTACTTTTTCTTGTTTAGGTCCACCTCTGAAGATTGATGCATGTTTCTTCTACAACCCCATTTCCAAAATAGTTAAAGCATAAAATGTAAATAAAACAGAATGCAATGATGCGAAAATCAATTAAATACTATATTCAATAGAAAATGGTACAAAGACTACATATGTTGAAACTGAGACATTTTATTGTTTCTTGAAAAATGTATGCCCACTTTCATTTTGATGCCAGCAACACATTTTAAAAAAGTTGGGACAGAGACAACAAAAGACTGGAAAAGTTGTGTAATGCTAAAGAACTAAACCTGGTGAAATATCACAACTAATAAGGTCAATTGGCAACAGGTCAGTAACATGATTGGGTATTAAAAGATCATTCCAGAGAGGATGGGTCTGTCAGAAGTGAGGATGGGGAGATGTTCAACACCTTATGAAAGACTGCACAGGCAAATAGTGCAACAATTTAAGAATAACATTTCTCAATGTAAAATTGCAACGTTTGGGGATCTCATCATCTACAGTACACAATATAATTAAAAGATTCAGAGAATCCTGAGAAATCTCTGTATGCAAGGGACAAGGCCGAAAACCAATATTGGATGGCCGTGATCTTCGGGCCCTCAGGTGGCACTGCATTAAAATCAGACACGATTCTGTAGTGGAAATCACTGCATGGGCTCAGGAACACTTCCGAAAACCAATGTCTGTGAACACAGTCGTTGCATCCACAAATGCAAGTTAATACTCTACCATGCAAAGAAGAATCCATAAATAAACAAGAACCAGAAATGCCTCCACCTTCTCTGGTCCAGAGCTTATTTAAGATGGACTGAGGCGAAGTGCAAAACTGTCCTGTGGTTTGACGAATCAAAATCTGAAATTATTGTTGGGAATCATGGACACCGCATCCTCTGGACTAAAGAGGATAGAGACCATCGGCTTGTTATCAGCGCACAGTTCAAAAGCCAGCATCTGTGATGGTATGGGGGTGCATTAGTGCACATGGCATGGGTGACGTGCACGTCTGTGAAGGCAGCATTAATGCTGAAAAATATATAGACAGGTTTTGGAGCAACATATGCTGCCATCCAGACAACATCTTTTTCAGGAAAGGCCTTGCTTATTTCAGCAAGACAATGCCAAACCACATTTTGCATGTATTACAACAGCATGGCTCCATAGTAAAAGAGTCTGGGTACTAAAAATACAATAAAGGAGACCTCGGCTGTGGAGCAGCTGCAATCCTATATCAAGCAAGAAATGGAATACATTTCACTTTCAGAGTATTGTTAAAAGAAGTGATGCCACACATTGATAAACATGCCCCTGTCCCAGCTTTTTTGAAACGTGTTACTGGTATCAAATTCAAAATGGGCATGCATTTTTCCAAAAACAAAACAATTTCTCAGTTTCAACATTTGATATGCTGTCTTTGTACTATTTTCAACTTAATATTAGGATACATAAATTATTTGCATATTATTTCATTCTGTTATTATTTGCATTTTACGTAGCGTCCCAACTTCTTGGGAAATGGGGTTGTACATATACACAGAAAGGGTGGGACCATCGATGCCCACATGGAGGACAGCAATAAAAACGTTACCTGTTTAGAGATGAGCCTGTTGTTGAGGGTTGACATGGGTTTGACAATTCCACTGAAACTGTCGGAGTCCAGACGTCATTAGTATTTGGAAAGGCACACAGACATTATCAAATAGCTGAAGTTTGTCGTCTCTGTTTCCATTTGGAGGAAGCTCCCTACTTATATCATTACATATTCTAAATTCCAGCTGCGTATCCATCATAGAGATATAATACATACACTTAACATGTGTCGCTAGTACTGGAACATTTGGGGACTTTATTTTGCATGCAGTAATCTCACATGTTGGTCTCTTTAGGATCAACAGAATGATCGCAAATGAGCAAGCTGTGTTGCCCGGGACTTTTTAGGGGTCAAAACCACTGATTTTGGAACAGCAGGGGAGCTGGGTTCCAAAATGGAATCCTATCACTCTATTTCACCTTTTAGAAAATATTCATATTTGTAGAAATGTAAACCTACTTTGCAACTAAAATTGTTTCATTTTGCAGAATAAATACAGAAATAAACCTAAGCCAGGTTTGAGAAAATACTGTGTTGCCTAAATAAATGACTATTGTTCAAGTTTGCAAGTAGAGTTGCTTTATTGTAGAACTGCCTGAAAAATATGCTTTATATTACATTTGAAATGCATCCGGCGAATCTACCACAGAACAAAAAGAAGCTGATGCTCATAAAGTGTCATGTTTTGGACGGTGTGGGCTACAATACAGCATTTTTTGCTAGATAAGTGAGAGAGACTTGTCAGAATAACCTGTCAACTGGACGCAATGTGGAAAAAGCGATGGTTTAATGAGATGACAAAATCAAAGACTATTTTTCCATAAAAAGAGGCAAACGGGTAGACTGCAGTTGTACTGTTAAACTGAACGCTACTGGCTTTAATTTTGTAGAGCTGTTTTTTTTTAACCATGCAAAGGGTAGTTAACTTGAAGGCTGGTGTTTAGCTATGAGAAATAGAGATTTGCTTGCGCAATGTGTGTGGTCAGAGTTGAATCGGAGCCTGCCTCCCCAGACTCGCTGTGACTCTCCCGGGCATCTGGGATGTGTGTGGCACGAATTTCACACAGCAAAATAGCACTGATCTTAGCATCTAGAGCTGATAATATTACATCTCCTTATGACAATTAGTAAAAATGTACTACAAGCTGTTACAGCAAATACAAGTTTATGTCCGAGTCACCAAAGTTTGAAGAGCCAAGTCCCCAATTTTCACTACGACCCTGGCGCCCTCCTTAATTATTAGGACAGTAACATGGTTAATTCTGAATCAAAAAGGGTCTTAGGTAGTAGGTGCAGCAAGTGGCACAGCAATAAATGAGTTTGCCTAGTCGCCCTACAGAATCAGAAAACGTGCAAAGTTTTCTATTTTCTTCATTATGGGGAGCATTCTTTGCTCATCCACTGAACAGATCTTCCTTGGTCTTCGACAGGGCTCTTACCCTACGAGAGCCAAAGCCTGCTGGTTTTCTGTTCTACCTCATCGTTAATTAGACCCACCTGGTGTCCCAGGTCTAAATAGATCCCTGATTAGAGGATTGCAATGAAAAAATGGAGTGGAACTGGCTTGGAGGGCCAGAGTTGACTACCCTTAGTCTATGACCTAACAAGGTCATTGCCAGTGTTGAGCTAGCCAGTGCTTGCGTTCTTCTTTATTGAACAAGCTGCTTTTGGCATGCATAATGTTTTTGGGCTATGTCTGATTTATTTATTCTGATTTATATGCATCATGACCGCCAGCTTTACTTGGACTGTAACTTCTTCGTTCCTTGTGCGATTAGACCACAGCAACTGACTCAACGCAAATGCAAAGCCTAGAATAAAGACCAGACATTTACAGCATTTTCTGTGCATGCACTAATAAGGCAAACAAACATCTGCAAAATAAGAGACAAGGTGAGAAGCAAATTGTCCAAATATTTTGGTATTGTTAAAAAGGGGGAGGGGTCTATGTACAAAACATATGTCTGAAATACCCTCAAATTACATCTGACAGTCAGTATTTTAACCCCATAATCTTTGTATCATTTCAAATCGTTAGTGCTCTAGAACAGAGCCAAAATAACAAAACTTGTGTCATAGATCAAATAATGAACTGCACTGCAACTCCTAAAATAATACCCTGAGGCACATTTCAATTTGTTTAAAAGGAATTTTCAGAATTTGCTCCCATCTTGTGGAAGCTAGCTAAATAACACCAACAACACAGTAAAACCAATTCTCCCCTTGTTCTGCACTGGCCGAGGGCTTTTGCTTGTCCCCGTTTGTCATTGCTCATTTTAAGAGATGACGTCGCTGTGTGCCTAGGGCAGGGAGTCAATGAAACAATAACTAATGAAACAACATGAAACATTGTTCCGTCCATGGAGAACATTTATTGCCCGATAAAATTAATGAAAAGATATGTGCAATTTGACTGGCTTAAAATGGTATTTGAAGGGTGACAATTTCCTATTAACCACTGTCATAAGAAGGCTAACCACACATTGAAGTAATCTGTGGTGTAGAAGTAACAATACTCTTGTCCCGAGCAGCCTAACAAAACAAAAAAAACATGGCAGACATTTACTCGCCTCAAGTCCTTAACATCAATATTTAAATAAGGTCATCTAAAAAATAAGACAAATCTATCGCACCATCACCCCAATAAGTGTCGCTGATGTGGACTTGCTAACTAGCTACAGCATAGATAATCCCATCCGTTTCAAAATAGTGCTATTTTGTCACAATTGTCAGAGTATGTGAGCAGCGTTGAGCTGTTGGAAATCCCGCTCATCACTCTCTGAGCGGATGTTGCGCCCCGCTCCATCGTTCCAAACCTTTCCCAACCGCTTTGCGAAAAAACACTAGTGCACAGAAGAAAAAAAAACCCCAAAATTGCTCCATTCATTTTCTGTGTAAAGTCATAATTTAATAAAGGGCAAAACATTAAAACAACGTTTTTTTTTATTCATAATTTTAGGGGCCAGGCCAAGGGGCTCGGTCTTAAGGGGGTGCACCATTTGGCACCAAGGCCATCAGCCAGGGTACTGAGGCCAATCAAGCAAAATGGACAACTAAAAAAAAATCCAGAAAAACATAAGCAATTATTGTAGAATAGTGATTAAATAAAGCCTGGGTACAGTATAATTCCTACATAGACTGCTGTGGTTCCACAATGTTCACCCTCCCCAAAGGTAGACTATTCAAGTAGATTATTTTATATACTATTATTGGTCCCATTATAGGCCGGTTAGGATCAATTCAGTTGTTTCATCATAGAGATACAATCCATTGCATGATTCCTAATGAAGTGAATCCATTAATTTAATTATAAACCGTCAGAAAATGGTTAAAAGAAGCCGGTTTGCATTTTTACTATATTATCCACATAGAAACCTATAATCAATAACCCTAACCCTAGAAAAATAAAAATGCATCCAGCATACAATAACGTGAATTAGACTGCTGTGTTTGACTAAGTGTTAGATTTCATTTAAGACAAGTATTTGCAACTTTACTAATATAAATAACAGTGGAACTGCCCTCAACTTCAAAATAGCATGTTAACAATGCTGTTACTGTTACTAACTATGAAACCGATTTGAGAACAATCTGAGATGGTAGGTATTGAAATCCATTTTGTTGTGCTTTTTTAAGTTGGATTGACTCTCTAGCTACAATCTGAACACTTGAGTTGAGTTAGAAGCTGTCCCTAATCACAAATCTAGGTTCCAAATACAGTGGACCGGTACATGCAGCTTGTGGAATGACAACCGGGATCAGATGGTTTGGCTAAAACACATACATCTGTGACCAGGCTATTCTTAAAGACAACTGCATGGGGTTTTTAACAACCGTTTTTACAGACATTTGATTGAATATAATGTACCCCTTAAACATGTTTTTAGTTTCAGCCAAACCCACTGACCCTGCATCAGTGGTTAGGGTCAACTTCTTATCTGACCCTGCATCAGTTGTTAGGGTCAACTACTTATCTGACCCTGCAACAGTGGTGAGTGTCAACTTCTTATCTAACCCTGCAACAGTGACGAGTGTCAACTTCTTATCTAACCCTGCAACAGTGGTGAGTGTCAACTTCTTATCTGACCCTGCATCAGTGGTTAGGGTCAACTTATCTGACCCCGCATCAGTGGTTAGGGTCAACTTATCTGACCCCGCATCAGTGGTTAGGGACAACTTATCTGACCCCGCATCAGTGGTTAGGGACAACTTATCTGACCCTGCATCAGTGGTTAGGGTCAACATCTACCTACTTCTGGTTTATTGTGGACCATGATAGCAGCCACATACTAACGTGCTCAGTGAACTCCAAATCTTGGAAAGAGTAGCATTGGTTCTGTTTTAATACAACAACCACTCTGATGTGACACCGGTACATTTATTTTTTTTCTCCTGATGAAAGACTTATGCTAGAGCATCAATCGTATGTTCCTATGTGTCATCTTTACAGAAACTCTATGACAGACCGTTCCGATCCAGTCAGATTGCCATGTAATAAGTGTTAAAAAGGACACAATAATTGCTTGGCTAATTATAGCCTTGCTGTTTTTACCTCTTCACCATCTAAGAATAGAAATGAACAATAAAAACTGAGAGTAAATGTCTTTAGTGATGGGTTTCATTAAATTGTGTCACTCAAAGAAAAAACAAACTTAGTACAATTAAATTAACTTCATAAGACTCAAAAGAAAAATTGCAGTATATATATAATAACTTGCAGTATATATAATAACTATGCTAATATTAGTAATAATGCAAATGAAATCATATAGCCAACAGACCAACGCCACGCGCATTCGCTATTTTTTCAAACAAAACTATATTTCTATACTCACTCTCCCACCTGCCCTGAGTACAGCGACCATAGCCTCCATTTGCCCTATAAGGGTGAAGACGTAACTTCCCAGAATACACCAGTTAACACCCACCGCCCCAAAAGCAATCAGCAGCAGGGGTGGAGAAGAGCCAAGGATGAGGTTGTCCCTAGACACTGATCTACAGTCAGTCTAACGATCTAGGTGACGGGTGAGCGGGCATGGCTTACCTGAAGCCAGGGCTGCGGAAGGGGGCGGTCCTGCCTCTCCCCCACTCGTCTGACTCATGGTGGGCGGGTCTGTCTGGGAGGAGGAAGAGGACTGCTGCAGCTGGAGCTCCTTAGGGAGGAGATCATACACAGACTCTGGAGAGGAAGACAATGATGAAGAGTAGAGAAATTAGGTGGTCTGTTAGTGCACCAAACACCACAAACGTCAGTCAATAGACACGTGGGAGTTCAACTGGTTGCAAAAAACCCCCCAGCCATAGACACCCTGACACAGACACCTGCCGTAGAAATGCAGTGTATCCAAGCAACATATGTACCTTGCGAGCAGTCATTTGATCTGGCTGTCATAAGTCAAGCCCAGCAGCCTAGCGAGACTGACAGACACATGATCTCAGGCTCCGTGATGTCAGCCCATCTGCTAGTCACAGACATCCACCCACTCAGTCACATTCACCGCCGCCAGCCCACACAGAACAGCACCGTTCAGTCGCTCAGCGAGCGGAGGCCGCCAAAAACACATCCTAACTGTACTGATGGTCAGTTAAGATAATCTCCTGACTACCTGACCTACATTAGACTTAGCCACCTAAAGCAGTTTCTGGAACATTACCACGTCCAGGGTCTCTGTTGGAAGAGCCTGGTACTGCGGACTGTCATTCAGTCACCTCAGTGTGTCTCTTGTGTTCTGCTCCACTGTGTTGGGAAGTGTGGGAGAGTGAGGCTATGTGAATATTGATGCTGCTGAAGAGACGACGACCTCGCGTGACCTCAGTATGGCGTGAGTCACACTAAACACTGTCAGGTCAAGGCAGAGTGTGGGACTGGATGGTCTGGCACCCAATCTCACAACCTTCGCACCCTGTTATCTACTCTCACCTACACCTCCTCTGTCACTCACTGAGTCTCATGTAAAAAAAGAAAAAAATAGTGGCCATTTTAGACCTGATCAACCACATGGTACAGACAACATACGACTCATTATACTCAAACAGGCTCTAAATAAACTTTTTCAAAAACCAGTTAAGGTTCGCTTTCCGCTGACTTTTAACCAAAAACAAAAGATTTAAACCTGAGGGAACAAACAAATGACAAATGTAATTTATTTAAATTACACAACACCTAATACCCCCTTGTGAAAACTTCCCCCTTAAACTTGATTACTGGTTACGCCACTGTAAGCAGCAACAACTGCAATCATTCACTGTAGTTACTGATGAGCCTCTTACTGTGGAGGAATGTTGGTCCACTCCTCCATGGAGAACTCCTTTACTGCAGTGACATGTTTTCTTAAACATTACCTGTCAGATCGTTTTGACACATTTGTAAATAGAACAGTTAGAATTCCAGACCCTCTTAAGGATGATCAAGGTGCATTTTGGTAAAGTAATTTTTGGGTAAATACATTTTTGCCTTAATGAGCAAAGGTTTTTGCCTTGCTACTCTGCAATCCCATTTTTGCTAAGTGTCTTTCTGACTGAGTCATGAACACTGATCTTAGAGTCAAGAGAGGCCAGCAGATCCCTGGATGGTGTTCTTCGTTGCTTTGTAACTTCCTGGACAATGTTTTCCATTTAAGCCCCCTTATTAATTATTGAACAATAAAAGATCTGGCACACAATTTCTTTTGGCAGTTCATGATTCATTTACATTTTTTAAAACACACATGCAGTAAATGAACATGCTTATTACAATGTGCATCCCTTCATACCAACATAAATTCACCAGGTTACTACTGCAAGTGCAGTGAAACCAGGACCTTTAAATAACTTTAGTCCCTCACCCACTGTGGCAGGTAGATAATTCTAGCAGCTACTCAGATTGTTTTACTGGGTGTTACGAACCCTGTGGCTCTAGCAGTCTAGGGTGGATGGTACAGAGACCCGTAAAAATAAAACTCATGCAAATAAGTGTAGTGTAAATGAACAGTGAGAACAAACGACACAGACAACCAAAGCTACCGTCAAACATAAAACATTTATTATAAACACACGGTAAAGGGGGAAGAGAAAAGGGACTGAGCTGAACCCAAGAAATGAAATATAGTCAAAACACCCCTAAACTGAACTTGCCTGCCTCAAGAACCGCTTAGCTGACTACTAACCAATACAAAAATACAGTGGGTGGTTCGCTCAGTTCTAACTACTGTTTTTAGACAAAATTTTCCTACGGGTTGTGTATGCCCAAGGGCGACTTGCTAAAAAACCCCTTTTTCCAGGGATACAGGGATAAACAAAAACACACAGGTCAAACAAGGACTAAACAGCACACAGCAAACAATTGACTAGACAACATCAAACAAAACACAACAGCAATACATACATGAAACAGGACAAAGTGAGATGTATGTGCTAAACTAAGTGATGTATGAATGAACAAAGTGGCTGTCTATCAAAAAAAGGTATGTATTTCAAGAGTGTCTATGTCCATGTGGGAACAATCAAAAGAGTCTCTCTGGAAGAACCAACTGACTGGGTTTTTAAACCAGGGATGTGTGATGCGATTGGGTAATGGAAAAAGGAACAGGTGGTGCAATTAGGAGGGGTGTCCACTGATTGGTCCACCTCATGACTGCCAGGTGGGAAACACCAACGAGCACAATCAGGAACATAAGAGACACCTGGGGAAATGGCAGGAGGAGAAAAACACAAACGCACATACAGGGTACCTGCATGCGTAACACTGGGGGAAAAAAAAGTGTTCTCCCATACGCAGTGTAATGTTTCTGAAGATCACATTTAGAGCTTTGCATACTGCTCAATTTCCTTGGATATCTTCTGACCAGAGTATTCCACCAAAACATTCACCCATGCACAAGGTGAGGGGCTGGCTTCATTTGACCATGCTGCTGAGCAGGGTGTGATGGAATTACTCTAATATTTTTGCATCATTGTAAGTAAGTCTTCTAAAACTGGATCTCTCACCACAACACTTATCGGATGGTAGGCTACAGAACACATGGGATGCAGCGGTTGGTTAAACAAAATAAGAGATTCCTAGACCAACTAGAAAACTGAACGGCAGAAGTTGTCTGAACCCAGTTATAGCTAATTTTTCATGTACTTGTGTAACAGGAATATAATTGTTTGTTTTATTTGTTTGCATGTTATTTGTGCAGCAGCGACCTCTACTGGCTCAATGTTGTAGTGGAGTTGTGGTTATATCTTGTGTTTGAGCTCCTCAGCTAAGTTTCTTTCAGCATATAGCCTAATGTGCGCAAAGCTGTGCTCTCCACTTCAAAATTTCTGAAGGATAAATAATGTAAGCTGTACAATCCAAATACATTTTACTTTTTATCCATATAGCACATATTGTGATGGTTTGAGGTTATGTACAGTAAAAGTAATTTTATGGAAATTTAGCATTTCACCTCAGTTAGCTAGATGCTTCTTTTGGTTAATACATAATGCTAAGCTAACTGAATGTGTGAAGACTGAAATGTTTTTATTTGATGTGATATGAATGTCTTCCAAGAACTGGTGCTACACAAAAAAAATATGAAGCCACTACATGTACTATGCCACTCACTCATCTTTTATCACAAACAAAAACATAGATACACAACATTAAAAAATCATGAAGACACTGCGTGGTGTGTTTCTTTACATATTTTAAAAGGAAAAAAAGCATCAAGAGTGAGACAAAGCCCTACTGTGTCCGTCTTAGTCCATTTGGCCATTGTTACTCTATTAATCATATCTTGCAGACTTAAAGAGTATTTTTGTTCCCAAAATTCCAGTAAAACACTTGCACTAACAGAGGCATGGCTGCAACAACTAATACAAAACTGTTGTTTATTTGTCGACAACATTTAAGTTGAAATCAGAAAAACTTACAATAAACTTACATTTAAACGGATAACCTGTTTGTTCATTATATTTTGAGGGGAGTGATGTGGGGAGACTATTTAACTACAGAGAAATAGTCATTACCATTGATGGAAAGTGTGTTTTAAAAACAACAACTCGTGTACAACAATTTGTTCGTGGTATTCTAATCTACCTCCAACTTCCCAGACAACAGCTGTGTCCAGTCGGCTCTGTAACCATCAGATTTAGTGGACATTTGATCTGACATTCATCCACAGTGCTGATTATCAGATAGTGCCACTAATGCAGTTGGAAAGGTCTAAAACAACATTATGCATCTCCCTCAACACTATATAAATATTTTCAAAGGCTCTTCCAGGCGTAAAGGTTGCAGTCCCCTGCGCCTAGTCCTACATGTCAGCCAAGCCTGGCATACTTCTGAGAATTACAATCCGATTACCTCACCACATACTTATGCAATGTAGGCTGGCTAAACACAGCTCACATTACACTAGCTTTGAACCTGTCCCAAGGCAACGGTCAGGACTGTATTATTCCCAGCCGACTGTCCATTTGCTTTGATGACACAAACCACTTCTCGTTACAACTACTGTCCCACCAACAATCCACCGCACCACATTCAAAGCAATATCCAGCCTCCTAACATGCCTCTTCAACTCCACAGGTTATTTTGTAGGCCAGATTGTACAGCTACAGCTTGTGTGAAATAGTCATAGATACAGGTCTAGTTCTGCAAGATTAACTCAAGGTAAAAAGCCATACCAAAGATTTCCAGAACTAAATCAAGATGGCCCACAACCTTATGTTTCCAACATGAGGCTAGTGAAGCTGAGTGGGCGGAACCTAGGAAAGGAAGTGGGAAAAGCTAAGTAAGATTTTGTGATATCCTATGGGGTAGTACTGGCACATTTAAGCATGTTTCTATATGTAAACACCAACTGTGTGTAAGTAAAATAACCACATTTTGTTTGGCATTAAGACTAAAAAACATAATTCGGTCTGTTGGTAAAATATTTTACTTTTTGAAACAAAACTGAATTGAGGTAACACGTTTCAATCGCAAACTGCTACGCCATTGGACCATCTCTCTCCATGCGGAGCGGACATGGCGACCTGATGCTACAGATAATTATACATCCTGTAAGCTACAGATGATGTTTCCACAAACACTGGCTCCGCCTGTCTCTGTAGATCCATTAAAATACAAGGGTCTGCCCAGGTCATGGGCAGCATAGCCCAGATCCACTCATTAAATAATAATACGTAAACAGCCTATGGACCCAGAGTAAACCACGTGACATGTTCATTAGAAGCGTCCATGAAACAACAACTGTGCTTTACTCAGTCAGTTACGGACATTTGAGTAGACTAGGCACTCCCCATCATGTTAGAAAGCAGCACCATATGGCCAGCTCCTGTAGACATGGTAGGGCCACCGATATACCGGTTCATTAGTGCACAACATTCAGGGCGTGGACAGATGTGTCTGAATCATTATGCCAGTAGACAGGTAGTGGAGCACAGAGCATCTATGGACTGTGTGGAAAGAAACAAAGTTAAAAAAAACAACTAGTTAATTGCGTTAGGCCGACCTCTGCCTACAGGAGATGAAAGCATAGCTCACTGGCATTGCTTGTTAACTTTACTTGGTCCGGACGACCAGGCAAGTCAACATGAGAGGTCCTAAACCACTAGCAAATGGCCAACACCAAGGTGGTGCAGTGGAAATAATGCATTCTGTTGATGTTTGTTGTTGTGAGAAGTGCACGGCAGACACATTTGACACCAGTAGGCCCTCTGTCACTAGAAAACAGCTGGACTGAAGGAGTCACAAGAGCAGCTTTGTGCCAGCCTTCACTTGGTCAGCACCCACATATCAGCTGGCCAAGTAGGCTAGCATAGCCAGTGATACCAAAGATATAACGAACTAGCTAGCCTTCAACAGAAAATGTCGCTAAGACAAGTTAGATCTTATTTTTTCTAGTTTCTAAATGCGTTAGCGGATTTGTGCTGTTCTGTGATTATTTCCACATACCTGGTTATTTCTGGCTGACTGCTAGTTTGTTGAGTGTTCCCCTTGTCTTGTGCTGTCCCGGGATTATTGGAATTGATCTACTTTGGCTTTGCAGGACTATATCACTATTGGATTACCGTCACTGACTCTCCTTCAGCCGCTGAAGTTCTATTTATAGATACTAGCTAACTACACATTGTTACGGCTGAGGCTGATATGTGAATGTTTCCATACAGGGCTTACACATTGGCTAGTCAAATGCATAGCATGATACTTTTCAATTAATCTTTATTTGGCGGTACAATGTTTGCCCTCGATTCAGTCACAGAAGTGTTTTCTAAATTCAGACTAATCTCCTGATGTTCTGACATGGTCATTTAGAAAATGGTTATGTTATTTATTGGTACAAATTGACAATTATAGTATTGCCAAATACATACATGTTAACTGAAGTCTCTTGTTATATAAGAGAGCTATGATGTAATACAAGAATTTCCCCACAAAACTTTAAAATACCTACTTAGAAATAAGACAAATATGTCTGCAGATAGAATAAGGTCTCAGCTATGATGACAGTGTGTTTAAAAAATAAAATCTGTTTTGGTTATTGAACTATACTAGGTTAAGTGGATCAACACATGATAACAATGATGGTACCAGAATGACCTCACGGGTCACTGACCCTTTGTCAGTCACCAGTTATAATGCTGCAATAGTCTCACAGGGGACTAGGGTGAGTCTGTCTGGCCACATTATTTCTTTTAACTGCATTAGTTTGTGCATCTCTGAAATACACTGCTCAAAAAATTAAGGGAACATGTAATCACCACAGTATAACACCAAGTCAATTACACTTCAGGGATATCAATCTGTCCAGTTAGGATGCATAAGCAATTGTGAATCAATGTCACCTGTTTTGGTGCAATGAACGTGCACTGGAGAGGCAACAGCAAGACAACCCCCAAGAAGGGAATAGTTTTGCAGGTGGTGGCCACTGACAATTGCTCTCTCCTTATCCTTCCTGACAGATTCTTCTCTAGTTTTGTGTTTTCCTAGTGTCCTTGACACTACTGGTGGCATGAGGCGGTACCTGCAGCCCATTCAGGTAGCACAGGTAGTCCAGCTCCTCCAGGATGGCACATCCATACGTGCCGTCGCAAGGTTTGCTGTCTCCCAGTACAGTCTCAAGAGCATGGAGGAGATACCAGGAGACAGGCTGTTACATGAGGAGAGCTGGACCGGGCTGTAAAAGGGCATCAACCCAGCAGCAGGACTGGTATCTGCTCCTTTGGGCGAAGGGGAACAGAAGGAGCACTGCCAAAGCCCTACAAAATGACCTCCAGCGGGCTACTGGTGTCCATGTGTCTCACCAAACTGTCAGAAACAGACTACATGAGGGTGGCATGAGGGCCCGACGTTCTCTAGTGGGACCTAAGCTCACAGCCCAGCACCATGCAGCTCGATTGGCATTCGCCAGAGAATACCAGAATTGGCAGGTCCGCCATTAGCGCCAATGCCCGGCCTCATGTGGCCAGAGTGTGTAGGCAGTTCCTGGATGACAAAGGCATTGATGCCATTGACTGGCCCTCACGTTCCCCAGACCTGACTCAAATTGAGAACCTCTGGGACGTTATGTATCGGTGCATCCTACGCTGCCAACAGCATCACAGACTGTCCAGGAGCTCACTGATGCCCTGATCCAGGTCTGGGAGGAGATCCCTCAGGACACCATCCGCCGTCTCATCAGGAGCATGCCCAGATTTTGTCGGGAGTGCATACAGGCATGTGGGGGCCATACACACTAATGAATCACATTATGAGTTGCTGTGATGAAATTCACACAAGTTGGAACAGCCTACGATTTCAATTATTTACTCTGATTTTCGGTTTTGAATCCAGCCCTTAATCGGTTGGTGATTGTTTTTCCATTGACCGTTATGTCTTTTTGTTCTCAATGAATTACACAATGTACAGCAAAGATTTTGATCCTTCATTGAGAGCTGATGTGTGATTTAAGTGTTCCCTTAATTTTTTTGAGCAGTGTGGATACCGAGGTAGGCTTATCTTTTTGGATATAAGAAATGCTCCGTGTCTGAACTTCATCTGGTTGTGTTTCAGATCTGGTATCTGTCAGATGACTGCTGCTGTCACTACCCACAGCCCACCTGGTCATCCCTGTCCAATACAACTTGGTTGTTCTGCTTACCTGGATTCTCGCAAAAGACTCTGTCCATAGCCAGAGGTTGAATTAGCTTTAAAGTCTGCATTTTCAAAGCGCAGACGCTCTAAAGATCTGGGTTTGAATTTTTTTTTACCTGGATTCTAATAAACTAATATGGAGCAGTCAGCACTCTAGAACAGAGGAAAAAACAGGTTTACAGGACTACCTCCAACAAAAAATCTGCCCATGTTTTGCAGAGGTATTAACCAAATGTGATTGAGCCAAAAAAGTAAAATAACAGACTCTAAATTTATTTTGGTTTCAGGGTTGTGTTTAGTTGGTTCTAATGAATAAATGACAGCAAATGTTTCAAATATAAGAAGTTACACGACAGAGGAGTGGGATGAAAGTAACAATGTTAACTACTGTCAAAGTCACGTAACCTAGCAAAAAAATAAATAACTCACAGCTTCTCCCGCCACTCACTCCCTGTACTGCACAAAAAGGCAAAGAGAGAGAATGTAGCTAAGGTTTGGCCATTCAGGATTTTTGGATAACTTTTAACAATAAAAAGTTGGAACTTGCAATCTGAAATGGAATAGACAATACACCTATACCTTTCTTCACTGCTCTAACATCTACCAAACTAAGGATTGGGATTGACAAACGAAATACTTATGCTTTATTTGACTGGAAATACAGAGAAAATTTGTATTGTTGAAAGACCAGTGAGCCGGACCAGAACCCAGGCTGCGGAGTATATGTGCCAGACTCAATGGCTCAAATCATTTTTCAACATCCACGGACATTCAGTGTTGGAAAGTGCTCAGAGGTTGTGGACACTGGTTACACTAAATGGAAAGTAAGAGGACTAATGGGGAGGTGTCAATAAGAGCTGGGAGAGGTGAAATTAACTGGAGAGAAAACAGGGAGATTGAAAGGGAGGGGTTCTCCAGATTGTTTTCACAAAACAGTACGCCAGTGGAAGAGGACAGTGACAGGGGACCTATCACCCCGTGTTGTGACAACTATGTTTTCCTGTGTTGGCCATTTCAAAGGCAGTCATTCTGTTCCCAACATTTTGGCCATTTCAAAGGCAGTCAATCTGTTCCCACCGTTTTGGTCATTCTATTATGGATTTTGTAACAATTGATTTAGTTCATAAACAAAACCTTGATCAATGAACCGCGACCCTGGAACCTTTGTGTTCTGTGATCTTCCATTACTCTGCATCCTCATGAAAATGACAAAACATTTGGAAATATCCCTTATTTACAGATCAAAGTCAAATCAATTGTGCAAAAGTAAACATAAATAACTATTAGTAAAGGGCGCTTAACAATTTGTTTTGTTGTATTCATAATACTGTTTTAGACTTTCTCAATTTTAATCAAAGGAAAAGACATTTCGCTTTCATGAATTCTAATGTTAAGATAGAAACTTTTTGTAATTAAATGAAAAATGCAGTACGGTACCTATATAGAGGACTACAGCCTCTTTGAATGCTTTACTTTTTTTGTTGCAGTGCCTTCGAGTTTCTACTTCTCTACTTTTTTGGAATTAAATATAATTATGTAGCAGAAATGCTAAAACTGAACAAACTGAACAATCATAACTGGATAAGTCTCAACCACCTTGAGTTAATACTTGGTGGAAGCACATTTGGCAGAAAGTACAGCTGTTGAGTCTTTTGGGATAGGTCTCTACCAACTTTCCACACCTAGATTTGGCAATATTTGAACACCATTCTTCACAAAACTGTTATGTTTCTTTGGTAGTGTTGATGGACTGCAATCATTAAGTCATGCCACACATTTTTGATTAGATTTAGGTCAGGACTGTACTGTAACTGGGTCACTCAAGGACATTTTATTCCTTACAGTGTAGATTTGACTCTGTGCTTTCGGCCGTTGTCATGCTAAAAAGTCCCAGTTTCAGCTTTCTTGCAGAGGGCAGAAGGACATTTCTGTATTTGGCTCTATTAATTGTCCCATCTATTCTCACAAGTGCCCTAGACCTTCACAATGAGACATCTCCATAACACAATACTGTCACCACTATGCTTTAGTAGGGACTGTGTTCTTTGGGTGCCATGTTAAGTTTCCACCACATTCTGCCAAGTCAGACCACAAAGCCTTTTGCCACATGACTTGATCTAGGCAGGGTCTTAGTGGTGCCATACACTTTTCATTTGTTAATTGTCTTGACCATGATCGAAGGGATATTCAGGCCTTGAAATGTTTTATAATGATCCTCTGATCTGTGTCTGAAAATTATGTACTATGTTACTTATGTGCCGATGTGTGCCTTATTAATCAAAATCACTTGCTTTCAAACTAGGAATTTCATGGCTACCTGTATAATATGCACATATAAACAACAAAATGACACATCCAAACTAAAACGGAAGGTTTAAAAGAAAATGTTATACGTAAAAACACAATTTGAACAATTCAAACACAAAAGAACTGCAAGTTCACAATGAAAAGCCCACTTCTCAAAGATTGAAATTATTCACGAGATAATCTGATTTTAACCTGCTAAACACCCAAATTCCTACCAGCACTGTTCTTGGCAGCGTTTAGACAGGCAGCCCAATTCTGATATTTTCCCCAACAATCTGACGGATTTTGACCAATAATGTCAAAACAGATCAGAAATCGTTAACCGGATGCAAAGGACTAAGATTAGAAGAAATATTCAGCACGCAATCGATGAGTGGTTTGAATCATACGAAATTTAAACCTAAATAAATAACTAGCGTTTAGATATCACGCCTATGTCATGAGGATTGAACCACGAGTGTACCGAGTCAAAAGCAAACAATAACACAACACGCCTCCTGCTGCTAACTAGTTTGAACCTACTCTATACACGCACACGTTAGTTAACTAGTTAGCTAGCTACGGGTAGCTGGCTAGCGAGCTATGTTGTTAATCAAGCCAAACTCGCTACAGTTTTAAGCTAACGTTCGCGAGCTAGCGAACGTTAGCTATCTAGCTAGGTAGTCACGTTATATATAGATATATGTGCGCTTAGACGTAACTCATGGAAATACAACCCAAAGACAGGCAGAGATGTTATAACACGTAATTATATAGATCTTACCTTTTGAGTAAAGGGATTTGGGAGAATTAAGGTCGAGATCCGAGCTGAGGAGGGATATAAAATCAGAGGGCATCGCAGCACTTCATGGAGGGAGGGGAAGCGGACACCCTACTCTCTCTGGATCGGAACAAATCCAGCCAGCCAGCCAGCCAGCCAACGACGTTAGCAAGCAATAAACTAAGAAAATATGAATGCAAACAGGCTATATTGTGTCTGGTAAAAAGAAGGTCCTAACAAAGTTTAATAGACTCAGACAACCGTTTATCAGCGCGAAACACGTTTGTTGTGCTGTCTTTGATGCCCAGACTCATACACTTGCTATGCTAGCTAGGCAATGAGGTTCAGCCCCCTCGAAAACCCTCCCCTTTCTCATGCCCACCGCGCAGACGCAGTACTGGAAGAGTAAATTTAGTTACTTTGTTACCATACATGAATGACACACGTGCCATTTTACGTTAAGCATACATCATTGATGTTCCAAGTGACATTAGTTTTACCCTTTTAACAGTTATGCACGCTATTTCCTATGAACCAAGGAACGGAATGGTAATGTTCGACAGGATCAAAACCCCAGTGTATCACATGGATAAAATGTGACTACAAATAACAACAAGTCCTAATTTATAGTAAAAGGTGATTTGTAGATCAGTCGGCAGTGGTCCACATTTGATTCCCTCGAACATGGCCAATGACTTTTCTCTCGACTTCTCTCTGACTTCATTACCCAAGCAACCCTTCGCAGACAAGTGTTTCGTCACAGTGTTTATGCGGAAGTGCTGATGAAGGATTAAAATTACGTGAAATTCACATTGTCGTGGCTTTTGCAAAATATACATTCAGGTGTCATTCGTGATTTTGCTATTACTCTGTTATGGCAGCTTTAAAGTATGCTGGTATGGATGACACAGACAGCGAGGATGAGCTGCCTCCAGGATGGGAAGAGAGATCTACGAAGGATGGATGGGTTTACTATGCGAAGTAAGAGATTATGAACTCTCTTCCACAAGGAATACAATGTTTAGTACGGATTTTGATCCTCTGATCCGGGGTTTTGTCATGGGTGCACTTTCAAGGGCTCACTTATTGTGATACAGTCATTCCAGTGTAACAGCTCTGCACTCCTATTAAGTGCATTCCGTGATCAAAAACAGTCACCTGCTTGAAGTCCCATCTAAAACATGGCAACCTACACAGGTCACTGTCCCAAAATCATTGCCTATGGGGCATTAAGATCCTCTTAGAACAGAGGAACGAGTTCCTTCTGGACACCACCTGATGTTCCATTAAGGATCCTACCAGGACCAACCCTGCATAGCTTCAGAGGCAACCCAGCAGTGGGATGCAGGGTGCTATGCCGCTGCTGGCTCATGGTTACTGATAATGCTGAATTAGTTGTCAATAATGAGTATGAATTTTTCTTGACATACATATCATACCCACCTTCATTGCTAATGGTGAGGTGTTAACATGCCCTAGGGCTGTGATGTTTGTGCCTCTGACTTTCTCAGTTATTAAGGATTATCTGCAATCATGATAGCATCCACATGAATGTGAAGTGTTCAGAAAACATCCTTTTCTTATTTACAATCCAATGTACTGTAAAATTACAAAATAATTTTACAGTACAATGGTAATCTTTTTACCATTAATTTTTTTTTGGCCACAAAATAATTGAAGACCTGAAAGCTTACTGCAAATGCATCCAACTAGTTTTTAGACCTACATTCAGATATTGGATGTGTTCTGGGAATGTGCAAATACCTAAACTTTTTACTTCTTCAGTACACAGTTTTAAATATGTTTGGTTCCCAACAATTGCGGTACTGTGTTGAAAAAGTTTGTAATTGTCTATAATTTGTAATTGGATCAGCTACAAAATAGATTAATAGCCTGAACAGTTTGTTCAGATATGTTTTAACCTGACTTTATTTTGTAGATTTTGTAGATTTAACTGAGCAGTAAATGTTAATCTGTTTGATAAACATTATAAATATTTAAGCAAACACAAAGAAACAATAATACTGTGAAAAGTAACAAAAATATATTCTGTTTTTAAAATCAGTATATTTTTTTTGTGTGGAATAGTATAGTATTTTTTTGTGTGGAATTCCTTAGAATGAGAAAACTGAAGCAATTTCAGTTTAGTGTTGGGTTCTGGTGGTATTTGCATAATGTCTAACTTAAACTCTTGGTGTACACGATACTAAGAATGGACTTTGCACTTAATAAATGTAATGACAAAATCAGACCTTTTTTGCTGGACCGGGTAAGCAGAGCCGGCTTAGAAGAGCGAATGTCACTTGCTTGCTTGCTTGCTGACTGACTGACTGACTGACTGACTACCCCTTGTTAAATAGCATAGTGGTTAGGGACGCGGACTACGGAACAACAGGTCCTGTGTCCTGTTCCAGGAGTCGCCTTAGGATTTATTCAGCACAGACAAAAACTTCACTGGCTACAACCTTAAGTAGCTACATTATAGGAAGCCTAAAATAAAACAGTTCTGGTGGATATTAGGATTTGTTCAGGATAGACAAACACTTCGCTGGCTACACGATTCTCTCGTCTTTTCACTTGATGAAAAAGTCATTTATCGTCACTTATATTGATAGTTATTCTATCAATGTCATTCACGAATGGCTTATAAGCTGCTAAAAAGGCCAGTGGAAAAGCCATACAGTTCATAGATGCTATTTGTGGTGGAGGTAAACTTAATAAGAAACGTTAGTCAGTTTAACACAATGCATAATGGTGTCTAGCGAAATATTACTGTCTAATGAGCTTTTAAAACGGCCAGTGGCAAAGGCCATACAGTTCATAGATGCTATTTGTGGTGGAGGTACACTTTATAAGAAACGTTACTCGGTTTAACACAATGCTTAATGGTGTCTAGGGGCATATTGAAACTTGGCGTTATTGTTGACATGCTATACCAACTCTCAGCAGTTGTAACCACTACCCCTCTGGTGTAGTGGTTAAAGACACAGTTTCTTATGTGGGAGACATGGGTTCAAATCCAGGGAGGGTAACAACGATCTTCCCTTTTTATTGAGGGCCGGCTGAACTAGGCTTGCCTGGTTTCTTTTTTAGATTTTTGTGGTAGGACTGATTTGAGTAATATAGAATGAATGCAATAATCTTAGAGCCATATATGGTCCTTTGATCATTAGATATGTGTCAGTTATGAGTCACAGACATTACAGAATAATATTACCCCAACAGTACACTACCGTTCAAAAGTTTGGGCTCAGTTTGGATTGGAAATTTTGCAAAATGAATACAAAATATAGTCATTGACAAGGTTCGAAATAATGACTTTTAACTGAAATAATTATTGCATCCTTCAAACTTTGCTTTTGTCAAATAATCCTCCATTTGCAGCAATTACAGCCTTTCCGACCTATGGCACTCTGATTGTCAGTTTGTTGAGGTAATCTGAAGAGATTTCACCCCATTCTTCCTGAAGCACCTCCCCAAAACTGGATTGGCTGGTTGGGCACTTCTTACATATTATGTGGTCAAGCTGCTCTCACAACAGCTCAATAGGGTTGAGATCCGATGACTCTGCTGGCCACTCCATTATAGACAGAATACCAGCTGACTACTTCCCTAAATAGTTATTGCATAGTTTGGAGCTGTGCTTTGGGTCATTGTCCTGTTGTAGGAGGAAATTGGCTCCAATCAAACGCCATCCACAGGGTATGGCATGGTGTGGCACAATGGAGTGATAGCCTTCCTTCTTCAAGATCCCCTTTACCTGTGTCTTACGAATGTTCTTCTTAGTGATCCAAACACCGCAAACAGATTTGTCTGTCTCTAACACTTTTTTCCAATCTTCTTATGTCCAATGCCTGTGTTCTTTTGCCCATCTTAATCTTTTCTTTTCATTGGTCAGTCTGAGATAGGGCTTTTTCTCTACAACTCTGCCTAGAAGGCCAGCATCCCGGAGTCGCTTCTTCACTGTTGAGGCTAGTGTTTTGCGGACACTATTTAATGACACTGGCAGTTGAGGACCTGTGAGGTGTCTTTTTCTCAAACTACACACAAATGTGTTTGTCCTCTTGCTCAGTTGTGCACCGGGGCCTCCCACTCCTCTTTCTATTCTAACATAATTGCAAAAGCATTTTGTATCGATCACATAGCCTTTTAAAATGATAAGCTTGGACTAGCAAACACAATGTGCCATTGGAAAACAGGAGTGATGGTTGCTGATAATGGGCCTATGTATGCCTATGTAGATACAGTATTCCATTAAAATCAGCTGTTTCCAGCTACAATAGTCATTTCCAACTTTAACAATGTCTACACTGTATTTCTGATCAATTTGATGTTATTTTAATCGACAAGAAATGGGCTTTTCTTTTGAAAACAAGGATATTTCGAAGTGACCTCAAACATTTGAACTGTAGTGTAAACGTTGCCAGCTGGTCCATTAAGTGATTTAGCATAATTTTCTTGGCAACGGGTGGGCGATATACACCAACAACTGTAATATTGCAGTTTCTTCTTAATTTAATACTTAATGTTTGCAGTTCAAATTTCTTTTGAATGCAGATAGACTTGAGTGACTAAAAAGTGGTTGTTTTTGTAAAGATTGCCACAGTTCTACCTTTTTCCCACATATCTGCTCCAAATACATTGTACCCATCAAGGACAATATCTGCAGTATTTGTATTTTTAGATAACCAAGTTTCAGATAAAATAAGTCTGGATTATACTGAGATACCAAAATCTTAATGAAATCCATCTTTGACAATAAACTGTACATTTAGGTGTAAAAAAACAACACCTCAGCAGTTTTTGAATGTATGTGGATTGTTTGCGTATAAACGATGCTATTTTATATTACTTAAACTACTTGTGTAACTCACTTGTGTGGGGACAAAATTACTAGTTATGATACCTCTTAATGTATGCAAGCGTGTAGAGTAATACAATAGTCAGATATAATACTACTGATAGCATATAACCTGACAAAAAACAGAACAGTACAGCGCGATAACAGAACTGAATAAATTGAGAATTACAGTAAAGTCAACTGACTAGATACATTTCAGCAGTCATCAAATTAATAAAATACTTTTTTTTGATAACACAAGCTACTTTTCTTGTAATCATAACATAACAAAAGTAAGGAAGCATTTTGTTCTGCATTATGTCCTCTCTGGATTTCTCTGCTGCTGTACATGTCAACGCATTGATAGACAACTTGAGAGAAAGAGATAGCAAGCACGCATGTGACCAATATATTTTGATTTAATCTGGATTTGATCCTGTCTCCCGTTCTCCGCAGTCATGAGGAGATGAAGACTCAGTGGGATCATCCCAAGACAGGGAAGAAGAGACGCTGTGCTGGAGGTTTGGGTTATTTTCCAGTCTGACCCCATTCCCTCCTGTTCTCCCTCTACCATCCACACCTTACATTCCTTCTCCCCCCACTCAATAGCCCTTTTACTTGAATCATTTCTTATGGCATTGGTTGCATATTCACATTAACATAATGAAATACTGGTATCTGATTTGTGGTTGTAAATGTGAACTTATGTTAGGATGACTCTCTGTAATAGACCATGTAGAGACATTTAAATACCATTATAGATCTTGATTCTCAAAGTTTGAATAGAGTCAAACTAGTCGGGTTTCTTCCCTTAGATTTACCGTATGGCTGGGAGCAGGAGAGCGATGACAAAGGACAGATCTTCTATGTGGAGTAAGTCCTCACATTACTTATTTCCTAAATACATAGCAAGTTATGGAGTCAGAATCAGAAAATGTTTGCACTTTAGTTCACATTACATATGTTTCTTGCATTTAGTAAGAAATGACAAGGTCTCATGTTAAATACCCAATAATAATATTGTAATTACTTATTTGTTTATTTGGGATTTGTTCAAGTAAGCACTAATAATCCGAACAGCCCCAGGAGGGTTCTACACCAGGTTTCTAGTTAATTCCCCTGGCCGGGGTTTCTGGAAGGCGGACTCTGGTGTGAGGGTATGCGGAGGGCTGACAGGATGCAGCTCTAGGTTGACTGTACCACATGTTATTTTACTACATATTATGTGTGGGGGTCTTGAAGACATCGCTTTACAGCTGAAAAAGCATCACCCAGGAGGTGTTACCCTTTTACTGGTTTATGATCCAGACCACCTCTGGAGGAGAATAGGGTGATTGTGTCCGTGAAGAGCTCCAGGCCTCTCTGTCTGATGCTTCTCCCTCCTTGTATTGGGAAAAAAGCTTCAAACCCTACTCTTATAATACCAAATGACAATCTCTGGATGAATCTCTTTAAGAATTGTATGCTACCGGCCAGTATGTAAAGAAACACGTCCGCTGCTGACCAGTAAACATTCAGGTGGCCGGCCACACATCTCCCACAAGGACAATAGTATTATGGTACGACTTGGTACATGAGTTCCTTATAAGGCCAATACTCAAGGAGTGTAAGCACGTTCAGATGGACCACACTGGTGGCGCTATTGAATACGCCCACCCGGTATGACCCGGAGTCTTGAGGTTTGGTATATATGTTCCCCTCCAGAAATATAACCATTTAAATCCTCCATTATGGATTTTCCTTCATTTTCAATAGATAATAAATACTTGAAAGGCTGCTCCTATGCAACCAAATAACCAACTATATTTAAATGAACATTTGTTATCTATTGATCAAGTTCTTTAAGCCATGTATATTCCAGGCCAGTATGCCAAAAAACACGGGCACTACTGACCGACACAAATGTGTGTAGGTGTGGTCTGGCATGTAAAGACATATACATTACACACTGATAATCATGTTGTAATATCACTTATTGCCCTTGTCCAAAACACCATGAGGATGTTACATATGCAACTACATTGACTTTGATGGGACCATAGTGGCCTCATGATGAGTTCTCTTGATCCGTTTGACTCAGTGATTACATTGGCACATATGCTGGGGGATTAAATGGCAAACTATGGTACAGTTTGGCCATGGGGGCACTGTGGCCAAACACAACAACCCTGCAACATTTGGTGCATCTATGGACAATTGTCTCTCACCTCAAAAGTTGTACTTCAGGACCTATATTGGTTCAGTGTTGAAATGCACAAACACTGCTTGGAGCTATGATCATTGTTTTTATCATTTACATTTCCTATTAAACGCCATTCAAAATAACAGATTTCATCCAAAGGAAGTTCTTTCCAAAGGATTTTCACGCATAGAATACGAGATCCTGTGTGGTCGTGTCTCAATCATTAAGGTATACAGGATTACACTACCTCATTATATTTACCATGATGTTCAGTTACTTTAACCCTGAATACATAACTGCCTACAGTATCTCTTTCAGTGACTGGTACCAATACTGACTATCTAAATAGTGTCTACTCTTTCATTGATTAGGACTGACACTGACTGTAAATAGTACTGACGTTGACTTAATAGTATTGAGACTGACTGTAAATAGTACTGACGTTGACTTAATAGTATTGAGACAGACTGTAAATAGTACTGACGTTGACTTAATAGTATTGAGACTGACTGTAAATAGTACTGACGTTGACTTAATAGTATTGAGACAGACTGTAAATAGTACTGACGTTGACTTAATAGTATTGAGACAGACTGTAAATAGTACTGACGTTGACTTAATAGTATTGAGACTGACTTTAAATAGTACTGACGTTGACTTAATAGTATTGAGACAGACTGTAAATAGTACTGACGTTGACTTAATAGTATTGAGACTGACTG
>JACXGI010001316.1:0-26583 GCA_016801175.1 Esox masquinongy
TTTTGTACCCTTCTCCTGACTGATATCTTTCAACAATGAGATCCCTCTGATGCTTTGGAAGCTCTCTGCGGACCATGGCTTTTGCTCTGAGATGCAACTAAGAAAATGTCAGGAAAATCCTACTAGAACAGCTGAACTTTATTTGTGATTAATCAGTCACTTTAAATGATGGCAGGTGTGTAATGACTTCTATTTAACACAAGTTTGAATGTGATTGGTTAATTCTAAACACAGCCACATCCCCAGTTATAAGAGGGTGTGCACACTTATGCAACCAGGTTATTGTAAGGTTTTTATTTTTCATTTTTCCCCCTCGAAGATTTCAGTTTATTTTTCAATTGAATTGTTCACATTATAGGTCACATTAAAAGTGGACAAAATTTTTGACATGATTTATCTTTCTCATTCTTTTAACTCACAAAAACCTGGCATTTTAACAGGGGTGTGTAGACTTTTTATATCCACTGTATGTGGTTAGCGCATACAATGGAAATGCAACTACCTGGCATTTAGTATAATAAGTATAACTAGTAAAAGTTTGATAGTGGGCAATGGAAGGAGACTTCGTTTTGCCCGCCAAGTGGGCGTTCCCATATGCCGTGACATCACATGAAAACTATCAAATTTACAAAATCAAGACTGGAAGAAAACAGGGTAAATAATTAATATTAAGTAAGCATTGTGCTATTGTAGTCTGCTCTATGTAGGACCATTTTAAATCTCCCTAAACATGATCAGAACATCAGGATAGACAGATGACTGGAAGACTTTATTGGTCTTTAGTATAAGTAAGACATCAGGATATACGGTAGACAATATTGACCTGTAGTAAGAGGATAGATTGTTTACTTATAGACTACATTAATCTTTATATTCCTTGTTTCTTTGAGTTGTGGGCTCTGCATTTTTTCATCCATCTACTAAACATTATGTGCAATTGGCATTTAAAACTGTTTGCCTCTTCACAGGTTAATGAGAGATCTAGAAGACATTCTGCTTCATATTACTCTGGTAATTCAACCAAGCATACCCTGGCACATACATGTTGGAGGAGGACGCATTTCATGGCCAATTACAAGCATTATTGAGCTTGCATGTGCCCAAAGCACAAGACAAGGCCACTATTTCTGACATTCTCTCCTTAACACCGGTCCGATCTGTGCCAATTATCACAGTTTCTTTGCAGACCTCTGGACACTGTTGCTATGACACCAGTATTCAAACTCCTGGCTGCAATAAATTAGCTGTATAATGATTCCAGCCAAACTGGATCGTTCCGGTACATGTTTTATGTGTATTCTGAGGTTTTACATGTCCTTGTTTTGTCTTTCCTGTTCTCAGTTCAGTTAATGAGTTCATTCTGTTCACCTGTGTTGAGCCTTCACCTGTTTCTGTTATCCTCGTTAGTCTGTGTATATAGTTCAGTCTTTTTCTCCCATTCCTGGTAGATCATTGTTATACTGTGACGTTCCTGTATGTCTCTTGTTTACTTTCATTGCTCAGTGAATTGCCTGTCTTTGTATTTCCAGCGCATGGCACTTGGTTATGGTTTTTGTGTGGAATTAGAACTCCTTTGATCCTGCGCTCTCCTTTATTTTGCCTCTGCCTCCATGCCTAGACGTTACATTCTGTACTTTATTAAATTGAATATAATAAATAGAAATAGAACATTCTTAGGGTTTATGTCTGCATTCCAACCCTTCGCATCTGTTGATTTGTTTTACCCTAACTTCCTGAATCACAGTACAGTAGATGGCCTGGTGTTGAATATACTCATTCCAGAAACTTCACAAACAGCTTGCTTATACGAGAGATTTGCATTCAGAACCGGCTCACTGAATTCTTACTCAGATCATGATCATGTTAGTATTATAAGTAATTGCAAAATATATAGAATTGCTGGAAATTCTTAAAATGACAACATTTATTTCCACCCAAACACAAACTAGTTAGAATAGCAGGGAATCAGCTGTAAAATGCTAGTCCGGCCCTGCAAATGTATAACTGTTGAGATGGCAGGTGGCCAACCTACCAAAGGAATCACTAAAAAGCAATGAGACAAGGCAACCAGGTTCAGCAAACATCCCACCGACCCTGGACACATAAATACGATAAACAACACTGCAGTAGAATATGCAATAGATCAATAAATTACACCACAAAGTTACACCATATTGTTCTGTTTGATACTTATTTTTAAATACAAGCTTAGAGCTTAGAAATAGTAAGTTCAATTTCCTCCACTTCATGCCTGATGTATTCTAGATTTCAGTGGGGATATAAAGGTAAATCTAAACAAAGCTCTGATTTACCTCCATTATTCTAAGGTGCTGTGAGAAGAAACTGGCTCACATACAACTGACCAAGAAGTGTGTGAATGGATGGCTCCAGCTGGCTAGGGATTGGAAATGTGGTTATAAAGAACGACAATGTTTTGGTAGTTTCCTTAGCCAACAAACTTCAAGATTTGACTGCCCTTGGCTGTCAGGCTACGTAAGAAGACGCACAACAAAGTGTGGTATGTCATTTTTCTGACATGCAAATCTAGTTTGACTTAGTCCTGAGAGCACACATTTTCATACTGGTGCACCATATGAAACTCACAACCATTATAAGTACCATACCTTTAGCAAGAGCTTCATGGGGCATCAAATGGAAGTGACAGGAAACAGAGGGGGAAATAAGCATCAAATGATTACTTTAACTGGATCGTAAGGAAAAGGTTTGACAGTGTTTTAGATAGTCTTGGATGGTTAGCTCAGCTACTCTGATATTTGCTATTGATCAGTGGCTTCCGACAAGAGTTTGGACTAATATACACCAATGCCCAAATCAAGACACAACATTCTCTGAATTGTTTTAGGTAAGGATTAACTGTGTAAATGCTGTGCCTCTTCATGTTTCTCGAAGAGATACACCAATATTACGTTTTTCTTTTTTCCTAAGAGAAATGTGAAGACACTAGTCATCCGTTAAATAGTTAATCAAGTTTATATGCCTTACATTTAGCTTTGTCCGAAGTGCGTAGTAACCATTTGATTTCAAGTCACAGGGAATGCCTTTTGATCTTGAATTAACATTTTGAATGATGTAGAGTGAACACATTTTAGAGCAGATTCTTTTAGAATACTTTGGTGACTGCCAATTCAGTAGCTTGTTGTACGAAGGGAGGTTGTGGTTCAGATTCAAACCCATTATAAGATAAGGGTTGTGTGTTTACAGTGGTTCTCCAGATGTGTTGGGTGTATTTATTTTAGAACATTCCTTAAAGGAAAGGTTTGCTATTCTTGAACCTGGAGCGTTTTTTCAGATTATCTAGCAAGATCCTGGACTGTAGAGACATTTTTTTGGAATTATTACAGTTTTGAGGTTTTTCGATTTTCTTAAAGGAAGCCTCTCTCTGGTCTACAATGGAAGTGAACGGAGCAACCGATTTAGCGTTTGAAAATATGATATATTCGGTTTTCCAAAACGGGAAGGCCAGGGTATATTGATATAGGTCTCCATATGTTCACCGAAAACAATTCGTGCCAAAACAAGTTGTTTCAATGGTTATCGCTGTTTATTCTTTCTGGAAAATGTATAAGCAGCTGCCACGCGGATGAATCTGTCTGCACTGAGTAGGCTGTATCCGTAACCGGCTTTGTTTACACAACTGTACCTGTGAGGTGGCGAGGATAGCGAGTGCGTAATGGTGGGGAAAAAACGAAATTAACAAAACAACACCGACATGAAGGATCACATTCTTGGACACGGCACCACACGGTCACATACAACAAAGACACAATAACCCGTGAGGTGTGGGTGAAAATGAGAAACCTAAATAGACATCATAATTGCAAACTGAAGGGGTGTGAAGGGTGCGCTGCTGCCATCTGCTCCAGCCAGCGGTTAGAACACCAGCGAGGTGGAGCACCAGTGAGGGAGAGAGCACGCAGCGCCATGCAGAGCAGCCGTCACACTAGCTCACGTTAGCTAGTATAGACTACGAGCTCAAACAAAAATGCCAGCAAGTTGTATTAGCTGCTAGTAAACTGACGCAAATCTGTCTGCAAGGAGGATTTATCCTGCAATCGGTTTTGTTTACAAAACTGTAGCTCACGTTAGCTAGTATAGACTTCTAGCTCAAAGACAAATGCCAACAAGTTGTATTAGCTGCTGGTAAACCGACGCAAATTTGTCTGCAAGGAGGATTTTTCCGGCAACCGGCTTAGTTTATAAAACTGTAGCTGACGTTAGCTAGTGTAAACTACTAGCTCAAACAAAAATGCCAAAAGGTTCTATTAGCTGCTGGTAAACCGACACAAATCTGTCTGCGAGGACGATTTATCTGGCAACCGGCTTTGTTTACTAAACTGTAGGACACGTTAGCTAGTATAAACTACTAGCTCAAACAAAAATGTCAACAAGTTGTATTAGCTGCTGGTAAACCGATGCAAATCTGTCTGCGAGGAGGATTTATCCGGCAACCGGCTTTGTTTACTAAACTGTAGCACACGTTAGCTAGTATAAACTACTAGCTCAAACAAAAATGTCAACAAGTTGTATTAGCTGCTGGTAAACCGATGCAAATCTGTCTGCGAGGAGGATTTATCCGGCAACCGGCTTGGTTTACAAAACTGTAGCTGACTTGAGCTAGTATAAACTACTAGCTCAAAGCAAAATGCCAACAGGTTCTAATAGCTGCTGGTAAACCTATGCAAGTCTGTCTGCGAGGACGATTTATCTGGCAACCGGCTTTGTTTACTAAACTTTAGCAGATCATCTGGTTACATTACTCTCTTCCTACTAATGCGATTTAATAGGGTTTTGTAAATGAACAATTTGTTGTTATTCCCCTTTTCAAGTGGAAAATGAGGTCTAAGATGCTAATAACTGAAATATTGAAATATCTTGTTATATGGCGTGTAGTCTCCGGCTTCCTGTATACTTAGTGTAAATCGAGAAGGGTTGAGTGTGAGTTATGGCATTGAACAGTGTTTAGTCACAACACCTCTCAGCCAGGATGACACTTGGCGTAGTTGGCAAGATTTAAGGAAAAAGCTGACAATGAGTTACCCTTTAAAGTAAAAAAGAAGGATTGGCCTTGAAATTTGCATCGACCAAAATTCCTGAACTATGTACAAGAAACTACACATTTTAGCTCCCACCAGGTAACTTGTCAAAGTTGCCTGCAGACGATTTTATCTGAACATGAATTGCATTTTTCACAAGTGTGTCCTGGAGTTCATGGGTCAATCAGCCATCCAATTCGAGATTCCAAGTAATGCTCTGCCCACATTCTAGAGCTTCAACATTTAAACGTAAAGATCACGAATGTCATGATTTCACCTAATAAGAGTCCCCAATTCTATTAAAAGTATCTAGACTGTACTTCCTGCCTGCCCCTAAATTTGCCTGCGTTGACAATCCCCTCCTCCTCAATCTATGTTGATCCCTTTCAACATTGAACTGCTCCCAAACAGTTACTTTGATTCCCCTGAAAAATAATGTTTTGTGTGACTAAAATATTAACCGCAATGTATTTTTTATGGAAATGTAACAATTTAAAAATGTATTTTTCTCTCATGGTTAAATATCAAAAAATTGAAAAGACAGTCTCAGTGGGTGGGGAGCTTATAATCATGAGCTCAGATTGAGTGACAGCTCTTTGAAACGTTGCCCGATAACTAGGTAAATATAGGGCCACTTGTCATTAATGACTTGACTTCCAAGCCTGTCAACCCATTTTGTCTGCAAAATGCCTTCAGGGTTAACAGTGTTGTTCACGGACTGTTGGGTATCTGACAAATAGCAGCCATACACATTTGCCTTTCAGTTCTAACTAATTACAGACTACAGTTCACTACACTTTACAGAAGTATGTCAAGTATGAGTCATCTTATAAGCTAAGACATAAGGGAATGTATTTGATGCAGTCGGGGTACTGGACAATTTCTTGGTTCCTCAGCATTAGCATTGTAAATTATACTTTCACAATTAAAAAAAACATTGAGAAATTATTTTGATTGTTTAATCCTCTGGCATGGTCTAAATATTCATCCACATTTTTATCTCAGATATTTATTTGGATGTTGAAATTATAGTATCATATAATTTGACATCTAAAGAAAACATTAGAGCCACAAACCTTATACAGGAACCGGCGTCCTATTGTGTGCTAGACCTACATGAACAATATGTAACATGGCTCCAGTCTCAAGATCAACAGTGAAGAGGCAACTCTGGGATCTTGGCCTTCTAGGCAGAGTTGCAAAGAAAAATACATCTCAGACTGGCCAATAAAAAGAAAAGATTAAGATGGGCAAAAGAACACGGACATGGGACAGAGGAAGATAAAAAAAGTGGACAGATGAATCGAAGTTTGATGTGTTTGGATCACAAAGAAGAACATTTGTGAGATGCAGACCAAATGAAAAGATGCTGGAGGAGTCCTTGACACCATCAGTCAAGCAAGGTGGAGGCAATGTGATGGTCTGGGGTGCTTTGGTGGTGGTAAAGTGGGAGATTTGTGCAGGGTAAAAGGGATCTTGATGAAGGAAGGCTATCACTCCATTTTGCAACACCATGCCTTACCTTGTGGACAGTGCCTGATTGGAGACAATGTCCTCCTACAACAGGACAATGACCCAAAGCACAGCTCCAAACTATGCAAAAATTATTTAGGGAAGAAGCAATCAGCTGGTATTCTGTCTATAATGTAGTTGCCAGCCCTGTCATCGGATCTCAACCTTATTGAGCTGTTGTGGGAGCAGCTTGACTGTATGGGTAAGAAGTGCCCATCAAGCCAATCCAAACTGTGGGAGGTTCTTCAGGAAGCACGGGGTGAAATATCTTCAGATTACCTCAATAAATTGACAACTAGAATGCCAAAGGTCTGCAAGGCTGTAATTGCTGCAAATGGAGCATTCTTTGATGAAAACAAAGTTTGAAGGGCAACTATTATTTCAATTAAAAACCAGTATTTCTAACCTTGTCAATGAGTATCCTTCCTATTCAAACTCATTTCATGTATGTGTTCATGGAAAACAAGGACATTTGTTAGTGAGCCCAAACTTTTGAACGGTAAGTGTGTATATACAATATCTCACAAAAGTGAGTACACCCCTCACATTTTTGTGAATATTTGATTATATCTTTTCATGTGACAACACTAAAGAAATGACACTTTGCTACAATGTAAAGTAGTGAGTATACAGCTTGTATAACAGTATAAATTTGCTTTCCCCTCAAAATAACTCAACACGCAGCCATTAATGTCTAAACCGCTGGCAACAAAAGTGAGTACAACCCATAAGTGAAAATGTCCAAATTGGGGCCAAATAGCCATTTTCCCTCCCTGGTGTCATGTGACTCATTAGTGTTACAAGGTCTCAGGTGTGAATGGGGAGCAGGTGTGTTAAATTTGGTGTTATCGCTCTCACACTCCCTCATACTGGTCACTGGAAGTTCAACATGGCACCTCATGGCAAAGAACTCTCTGAGGATGTGAAAAAAAGAATTGTTACTCTACATAAAGATGGCCTAGGCTATAAGAAGATTGCCAAGACCCTGAAACTGAGCTGCAGCATGATGGCCAAGACCATACAGCGGTTTAACAGAACAGGTTCCACTCAGAACAGGCCTCGCCGTGGTTGACCAAAGTAGTTGAGTGCATGTGCTCAGCGTCATATCCAGAGGTTGTCTTTGGGAAATAGACGTATGAGTGCTGCCAGCATTGCTGCAAAGGTTGAAAGGGTGGGGGGTCAGCCTGTCAGTGCTCAGACCATACGCCGCACACTGCATCAAATTGGTCTGCATGGCTGTCGTCCCAGAAGGAAGCCTCTTCTAAAGATCATGCACAAGAAAGCCCGCAAACAGTTTGCTGAAGACAAGCAGACTAAGGACATGGATTACTGGAACCATGTCCTGTGGTCTGATGAGACCAAGATAAACTTATTTGGTTCAGATGGTGTCAAGTGTGTGTGGCGGCAACCAGGTGAGGAGTACAAAGACAAGTGTGTCTTGCCTACAGTCAAGCATGGTGGTGGGAGTGTCATAGTCTGGGGCTGCATGAGTGCTGCCAGCATGAATGCCAACATGTACTGTGACATACTGAAGCAGAGCATGATCCCCTCCCTTCGGAGACTGGGCCGCAGGGCAGTTCTCCAAAATGATAACGACCCCAAACACACCTCCAAGACGACCACTGCCTTGCTAAAGATGCTGAGGGTAAAGCTGATGTACTGGCCAAGTATGTCTCCAGACCTAAACCCTATTGAGCAAGGTGGAGGAGCGCAAGGTCTCTAACATCCACCAGCTCCGTGATGTCGTCATGGAGGAGTGGAAGAGGACTCCAGTGGCAACCTGTGAAGCTCTGGTGAACTCCATGCCCAAGAGGGTTAAGGCAGTGCTGGAAAATAATGGTGGCCACACAAAATATTGACATTTTAGGCCCAATTTGGACATTTTCACTAAGGGGTGTACTCACTTTTGTTGCCAGCGGTTTAGACATTAATGGCTGTGTGTTGTGTTATTTTGAGGGGACAGCAAATTTACACTGTTATACAAGCTGTACACTCAATACTTTACATTGTAGCAAAGTGTCATTTCTTCAGTGTTGTCACATGAAAAGATATAATCAAATATTTACAAAAATGTGAGTGATAGACTCACTTTTGTGAGATACTGTATATACACAATCTATATTTCACCCAAGTTCTGAGATTGATCAGGAGTAGAGGGGGAACCACATGCCTGGCTTCAATCTAGAAGGCTTCAGTCATCCACTGCATGACTGATGTGGGAAACATATCCAGTAATAGCCTCCCCCTGGTCAGCCTTTTTCACACTGTGCAGACAGGTGTCCTGGGATAGATAGATCACACAGCTTCTACTGCTTGACCAAGAGTGACTTCACAGAAGTGGAGATCCAGGAGTCCTGCGTTCTATTGCTCAGATGGCGTCACTCCTCTGCTAAGCTTGTCCCTAAACCATTCAGTTCAGGTGGAATCTTCTGAATGAGAAAATGAGGAAAGATTATGGTAAATGTTTCTTAAATAGGTAGTGAATTGAATGTGTACATGCTGATGTGATCTACGCATTCTATTGTTTTTTCCAGTTTCTTTGAAGTACTCAATATAAAACTAAGCTTTTCAGTGTCAGTATTTTTGCATGCCTCAAATGCTAAATAGAGACATTTTTGAAATAAATAACTATGACTGACTAGATCTGTTAATACAGGCTTTGCAGCATATCCCCCTAGTCTTTGCCCTGGGAATGCTGAATTTGTGTATATTTAGCATTGTCCAAATTTATGAATTTAAACTGTCTCAAGCAACAGAAGTGGAATTGCAAGCGGAAACCTACTCCAAAATACTTCCAACTAATACTAGTGGGGTTGTTTACCTCAAAGAACCTGTCAGTGTTGTATTCATCAAAATAATGTTTTCATTATTATCACTATATAAATCTAATTTTCAACAGAACTGAAACTTCCCATGCCTACCGGTCCATTTTGTTCACAATGGTATCAATCTGCGTTTTTTCAAGTTTCAACAAAACCGTTAACAACCCAGAACAACCACTTAGCATTTGCTAGCTACCGATGACATGGCTTGTCATGAAAAATGACTACCCAGGCCTTCCAGAACAACTTAAGTGTAACATTATTTCACTCAAATATGAATCTAAGACAAACTATCCCTTTAACATGGGTCATTTTCAGTGCAACTTCAATGCAGGTCCACTCAAAATGAAAAAGCAGTGTTACGAACCCTGTAGCTCTTGCAGTCTAGAGTGAATGGTAGAGACCCGTAACATAAAATTCATGCAAAGTGGTGTAGTGTACAGGAACAGTGAGAACAAATGACACAGACAACCAAAGCTACCGTCAAACAAAACGTTTATTATAAACACATGGTAAAGGGGTTAGGGAAAAGAGGCTGAGCTGAACCCAAGAAATGAAATAATATAGTCAAAACACCCCTAAACTGAACTTGCCTGCCTCAAGAACCGCTTAGGTGACTACTAACCAATACAAAATACAGTGGGTGGTCCACTCAGTTCTAACTAGTGTTTTTAGACAAAGTTTTCCTACGGGTTGTGTATGCCCAAGGGCGACTTGCTAAAAAAAAAAAAAACTTTTCCCAGGGACACAGGGATAAACAAAACACACAGGTTGAACAAGGACTAAACAGCAAACAATTGACTAGTCAACACCAAACAACACACCACAGTAATACATACTCACATGAAACAGGACAAAGTGAGATGTATGTGCTAAACTAAGTGATGTATGAATGAACAAAGTGTCTGTCTATCAAAAAGGGGTCTGTATCTCAAGAGTGTCTATGTCCATGTGGGGTAAAGCAAAAGAGTCTCTCTGGGAGAACCAACTGACTGGGTTTTTAAACCAGGGATGTGTGATGCGATTGGGTAATGGAAAAAGGAACAGGTGGAGCAATTAGGAGGGGTGTCCACTGATTGGTCCACCTCAGCAGTCAGGCGATGCACTCATGACTGCCAGGTGGGAAACACCAACGAGCACAATTAGGAACATAAGGGACACCTGGGGAAACGACAGGAGGGGAAAAACACAAACGCACATACAGGGTACCTGCATGCGTAACAAGCAGCCATTCTTGTCTGCTGTCTCAGTTCTTAGAATTGTTTTTTAATCTTACATTTGCTCCATGGCATACAGCCAAAAAATATTGCACTTATTCCAGCAAAGATACCAGTTACACCACAGGTGAAAGACGGTTAGTTACCAATGAAGATATATGGCAGAGCACCTTTTCAAACGCTGTTTTTTTACTTCTTGGACTTTGTTGGTTTTGTTACTTTTTTAATAGGTGTTATATTATATTTGGTGTTCTCCTTTCACCATTTTTTTACAAATTGGTTAATGGATTTAAAAACTGAGAAAAACCAAAAAAGCATGCACATCCAGTTGTTGAACTTGTGTGTTTTCATCAAATGTTACAGTAGAACACTAAACCCTTTGTGGCTTCAATGGGACTTAAAGAGTTCCTCAAGAACCTAAAGTTAAGGCTTCTTTACTTCAAGAGTGTATTTTCAGACATCTTGACAATTTGACAATGTCTTTGGATTAATCTGGTTGTCAATGCTGAAAACTGAATGACCACATGTATTCACTGCACCTATTCAACACAATTCAACAATACTGAAGCCCATTTATTCAACCATGTAATTCAAATATACAGTGTATACTGGAGCAAATGCATTTTTGTATTTTGCAGTAGCTTTGGTTCAAAGCACAGTGTGATCCCAAAAACAACATGTAATACCTTTCAAGCACAATATTCAGAACCCTTGTTGCTGTGGGTGGGGCTTAACAGCCATTTCAAGTTTGCACAAACCCAAAGAAATATTGTAACCTTTTCCCAGAAGTCTGGAGAAGAACAAACCAGACTTTAACTGGCACGGCATCACAATGTCTGGAAATAGCTTTATCACAATGTAATCAACAGCAGTTTTGGACTTTTACTCATATGAGATTTTCCTCATTTTGAAAGTGTGAGGGAGATGACTTTTAAGGGGACCAAAACGTAGCAGCACTCCAGACTTTTTTTTGCCTCTAATGGTTTGTCTACATAGATCTTTCTTTTTTCATTGCTTATCTATAGTTGACATCACTGTCAAGATTCATTACATGTTTGAGGCATGTTCTCTCTTAAGCTTGTGAGTTTTTTTCTGGGAGATTTATATTCCTCTCAGCCCACAGACTTTAACTGTCATCGCGATGTGCTTTTTGAAGATCAATTTTATATTTGACAACTTGGCTTTGTCAAAATCAGTGACAGCAATCATATCTGTAGATCATATGAAGACGAATGAGAACTCAGAAAGTCATGATTGATAATCTAGCATGGCAAATCCTGGAAGATGTCGTCTTTTTTATTATATATTTACTGTGCCCTCTACAAAACGGCAGCTTTTGCTCCAGCCACATCCTATTAATGATCAAAGTGTGCAGAAGTGCTTATACGAGTGCTTATAAAACAAATATTAGTCCCTCTTATGTGGATAGATGCGTTGTGTTGGCATTTGATCCAACAATGAATCACACCTACATTTTTCAAGGTATTCTCCTTTGATGTTTAGGCTAAAATCTGGTTAGAATGGGATTCTGCTACAAGCAAGGTGGTAGCAGGTGGATTCGTGCACAAACAACATTTCAGGACCAACTGGAGAAGAGGGTCACAAGGGATGCACCTCTGGCCTCCTCGTTCGCTGGGGTTTTTGGAGGGCTGAGATGGAGGATGTTAGATGTTAGAGATACTCCAAAACTTGCAACAGTATATCCTATGTTCTGTCAGATTTGTAGTAACATGCTGTTAGGCAGGAATCACTGAAAAGTAGCAAGTAAACACGATTTACTGCATGAATGAATTGGTAAGAGCTCTGGACAGCTCAAACACGTAGTTAGCTGGAAACAGGTAGCTCAAACACGTAGTCAAGCCCCAGTAGTTAGCTGCACGCTGTTACAAAAAAAGTGAATTCCAGTGTGCTCCAGAAAGCATCCGTTTTAGTCGAGCAATAACTATATATATATATATAATGTATATGTGTGTGTATATGTATATTTGTATATATATATATATTCATATGCACAGTCAATAATAAAGTAAAGCGGTGTTATTTTACGTGTCAATGTGTTCTTTTTATGTATGCAGTAATTGAAACAATGTCCCATGAGTATAGCTAGCTATGCTTTTGCATTATACATACATCTGGATGGATGCAACACATTATCCCACAAAAAACATCAATCTGTTTCAGTTAGATGACTACCAAGGTGTCATGTCAACATCTTAATACCATTTATTTATAAAAGCAATGCACTAGTAGGGAGGCTGCTGTAGTCATACATGTAGCTGCTTTAACAACGTTAGCATTTGGCTGTGGCAACCTGGGGACAACAGGACTGTTTGGCTAGCTTGTTAGTGTGCTTGCTGTAAGAAATGCACAGTATTGAACACTTGCATACTTGTTATATATGATTATTATTATTTTGCCAAGTCACTTTTTTTTACCATGCTTACTCCTCTTACACCATTTGATCTATCAACACCATTACACCTTTCAACTGTTTGGATTATTATGGAAATAGTTGCTATGATTTTTGAGGTAAGATACCTATTACAAATTTGTCGCCACGGCGACCGAAAACAACTAAAAAATGACTCAGAGTTAATGAGACCAAAGTTCACTGAGCCACCATTCAGACATTAAGACTCCATTCCAAATTCAATGATTTTTTAAGCTAGAGACTATTCTACCTTTATAGCTTAATTAGACCCAAAGTTCTCACTTTGATATAACACGTACTTTCAGCGTCAGAATGGTAAAAGGCATATAAACCAATTGTTATTAGGTTTGTAATTTTTCATGACAGTCTTTTTTATTTCCTTAAACTGTACAGACTGACAATATTATTAAGCATTTATAACCTGATGTACTGCTTTTCAGATATGGTGGCTGTTGAGATTGTTGACCATTGTTGACCATTTTAAACCTTGTGTTTATGCATATTAAACATTTTAAGATGCAGTAGCTTAAACTGGCCTAAAAATCACTGTGAGTCCGTTTTTTCTACTGAAATTCCATTTCACTAATAAATTCCTCTGGCTATTTAGTTTAGTGATACCAGCTGTCAACACAGGCATTTGTTCTTGTGGCATCACAACCAACATGTTGAATTACTAATGTACTGTGGCTGACAATATGACTGTGAGTCTATTAGAGGAATTTCAATTTGTCAATGTTGTACAATTGACCATTGTCAGCACAGTTCCGACCTGACGGTTTTCACTATTTAAACTGTTTATGACACCTTTCAAGCTTTTAAACATTTTGCTTGTTTTTAGCTAGCACACAACATCTACACTGCTCCAAAAAATTAAGGGAACACTTAAATCATACCCTGCTAGAGGACGTCAGGCCCTCATGCCACCCTCATGGAGTCTGTTTCTGACAGTTTGGTCAGAAACATGCACACTAGTAGCCTGCTGGAGGTCATTTTGTAGGGCTCTGGCAGTGCTCCTCCTGTTTCTCCTCCCACAAAGGAACAGATACCAGTCCTACTGCTGGGTTGATGCCATTCTATGGCCCTGTCCAGCTTTCCTTGTGTAACGGCCCATCTCCTGGTATATCCTCCATGCTATTGAGACTGTACTAGGAGACACAGCAAACCTTTTTGCGACGGCATGTATGGATTTGCCATCATGGAGGAGCTGGACTACCTGTGCAACCTGAATGGGCTGCAGGTACCGCCTCATGCTACCAGTAGTGACAAGGACACTAGCAAAATGCAAAACTAAAAAGAATCAGTCAGGAAGGATATGGAGAGAGCAAATGTCTGTCCACCACCTGCAAAACTATTCCCTTTTTCGGGGTTGTCTGACTGTTGCCTCTTCAGTGAACCTGTTCTCACTTTCATTTGTACCAAAACATGTGACATTGATGCACAATCACTTATGCTTCCTAACTGGACAGATTGATATCCCTGAAGTTTAATCAACTTGGTGTTATACTGTGATGATTACATGTTCCATACATTTTTTAGCTGTGTTTTTATGAAGTTCAGGCATTTTGTGGATGCCTTTCACAGCTGTACTGCAATGCTAGCCTTATCAAAGAAGGGAGCTGTGACGACTGCAACCTCTGCTGCCTCTCCTCCCCCTGCAGCGGGCAGGCTTCAGCGGTCGACGTCACGGGCCTTCTGACACCACCGCCCAGCTCATCTATTCATCTCACCTGTTGTCTTGTTTAGCGCACCTGGTCCTCATTCATAATCATTCCCCCCAGTATATATGTTCCCTCTGCTCCCCTGGTCTTTGTGTGTTATTGTCTCGCCATTAGAGCATTGTTGGGCTACGCTAGTCTTGCCGTCATTAAAAATACTGTTTTACCTTCGCGACACCACGTTTTCTGCTCCTCATTTCCTTCGAAGCCCTGACAGGAGCAACATGCAGCCACTTCCCCTCTGGGTTTTTATTTTAGCTGTTCAAACAAAATAAGCATTGTCAACACGTCATCATACTGTACTGATCAAAGTGGTTACAGGTTCAAGAGAGGGCGAGTAAATGAGAATGAGAAAGTGTGCATGGTGGATCCTTTGTTTAGAGAATGAAGTTTCCAGTGGTGAGGGTGAGGATGCGTGGTACGATATTTTAGGAAAATGTCACTAAGTTTTTTCTTTTTTTTTTCTTTTATTACTTTCTGATAGTAATGGCGGAAACTTTACACAGGCTCAGGAGGCGTAGCTATTAAATTCCTTGACACAGTTTATTATCACAATTCGAGACATTTTCATTAGACATCTGACAGAAATCTGACAGAACTTCCGTAGACAAAAGAGCAGTGGAATAAAATTATTTGAATGACTGCAGAATAGCATGTCAAGAATAGTCATTCTGTACATATCCACCCTATGATGTAAATGATTAACATATAGTCTGACCGTGGTCCCTATCTGACATGCAACTGTATATTACTTTTAATATTATTATTAAATATTAAAAGTGGATGTAGTGGAATACTTTTTTTCGTCAGCTCTTCGAGCCAAATTCCTAGCTCAATATTGAGAACTTGCCTTCAAGGGCTGACAGCTCAACTCTCCTGTTACCCACCATTTTTTTCTAAAATGGCAGATTCATAATTTTGTTCTCAGATAGGATTTATGTGGTGTACTTTGTCTGAAGGCAAACCCAATAGAATGACTTTTTCAGGAGATCCAAAGTTGGTCCATGTCTAGGACTCCAAAAAATCCCCTCCCCACACCCAAAAGAGAATGTTGAGGTCTGTAATGAGAGAGCAAAAGCTGAACATTATAATCACTTTGAAAGTATATAAGTGGAATACGTGATCTCTTCATAAAATATTATCTAGAATGCTTTATAGCCTTTATGGTTTAAAAGTTTCATTTAAGTCCAGATAATAGCTTCTCTTTCTCTTGGCTCACTTCAGTCAGTATAAAAGACTCGCAAGATAAACATTGAAAAGTCAATTACAATAGAGATATATTACAGGAGACAGTGAATTTGGGATTGATTTTGGGATTGGCAAGTCAAAAAGGTAGGCTATACGTTCTATGCCAACTGCTTTTCTGTTTCTGTCTGTCTCCTCTCTGCAGGCTGCTGACAGAATTTTCTTTAGGATAAACATGTTTTATGCCCTATTTGTAAAATGGAGATTGAATAACTTTTTGAATTTAACAGTGTCAGGAATGGCATGTATAACTATATAATTTACAGGTCTGGAAAAAATTAAGAGACCACTCCTAATTTTTCTTAAATCAGCATCTCTACATGTATGGCAGCCATTCCATTCCAGTGTCTGTTAAATTCCAACACAGGCACACCTCATTTTATTTAATGAGGTACTGATTAAGTGATTATTAGGTGAACTATTCAGCATGACAAAAGAGTTGAAAAGAAAAGCTTTGAGTGAGGAAAAGAAGGGTTCAATTCTGACTTTACTGGCAGAGGGATACAGTGAGCGTCAGGTTGCTTCCATCCTGAAAATTTCAAAGACGGCGGTTCATAAGAACAAGGTCAAGCAACAGACATTGGGGACAACAAAGCTACAGACAGGCAGAGGGCGAAAACGACTGTCCACTTACCGAGATGACCGTCAACTCATTCGAATGTCACTCAACAACCGTAGGAAGACATCAAGTGACCTACAAAAAGAATGGCAAACAACAGCTGGGGTGAAGTGCACGGCGAGGACGGTTCGAAACAGGCTCCTAGGGGCAGGGCTGAAGTCGTTCAAAGCTAAAAAAAAAAGCCCTTCATCAATGAGAAGCAAAGAAGAGCCAGGCTGAAGTTTGTAAAAGACCATAAGGATTGGACCGTAGAGGAATGGAGTAAGGTCATCTTCTCTGACGAGTCAAATTTTCAGCTTTGCCCAACACCTTGTTATCTGATGGTTAGATGGAGACCTGGAGAGGCCTACAAGCACACACACACACTGTGAAATTTGGTGGAGGATTGGTGATGATCTGGGGATGCTTCAGCAAGGCTGGAATTGGGCAGATTTGTCTTTGTGAAGGATGCAGGAATCAAGCCAAGTACAAGATTATCCTGGAAGAACAACTGCTTCCTTCTGCTCTGACAATGTTCCCCAACTCTGAGAATTGGTTTTTCCAGCAGGACAATGCTCCATGCCACACAGCCAGGTCAATCAAGGTGTGGATGGAGGACCACCAGATCAAGACCCTGACATGGCCAGCCCAATCTCCAGACCTGAGCCCCACTGAAAACTCTGGAATTTGATCAAGAGGAAGATGGATGGTTACAAGCCATCAAACAAAGCCGAGCTACTTGAGTTTTTGTGCCAGGAGTGGCATAAAGTCACCCAACAGCAATGTGACAGTCTGGTGGAGAGCATGACAAGATGCATGAAAGCTGTGATTAAAAAGGGTTATTCCACCAAATATTGATTTCTGAACTCTTCCTAAGTTAAAACATTAGTTTTTTGTTGTTGAAAAATGAATATGAATTTGTTTTCTTTGCATTATTTGAGGTCTGAAAACAATGCATCTTTTTTTAGTTATTTTGACCAGTTGTTATTTTCTACAAATAAATACACTAAATGACAACATTTTTATTTGGAATTTGGGAGTAATGTTGTCAGTAGTTTATAGAATAAAACAAAACTGTTAATTTTACTCAAACACATACCTATGAATAGTAAAACCAGAGAAACTGATAATTTTGCAGTGGTCTCTTAAATTTTTCCAGAGCTGTGAATCTGTTCTATGAAAATACCTACATTCTCAAAATGTCTTAATGAAGTGAACACAGATGTATACAGGAATTGCACACCCATTGTGAGTCTCAGTGCACCTTTTGTCTGTAAACCCCTTTTGAAAACATTCCTACACTTTCTAACCTCTTTCTTAATATATTATACTGTAGATGCAGTCCCCACCAAACCAGATGCAGTCCCCACCAAATCATTGTATTGGCTAAACCAAGTGGTCCCTTGAGTTTCCACTAATCTAAGAAAGTTTGAGCATTCCTTGCCAATATCCGCAATTTCTCTCCTCCATCACCTCACTCTCTCAAATTTTCTCCATCACCTCACCTTCTCTCCTTCATCACATCACCTTCTTATTTCTGTCCTCCATCTCCTCACCATCTATCTGTTTGTCTCTCCTCCTTTGTCTCTTGCCTTCCCAAAATATAGGTTTATTGGATTGTATTTTCCTCTTCGCCAATTAAGAAAGGATAATTAGAGTCAATCATTGAGTTGATTGAGTTGAATGAATTAAGTCTTTCACAAAATATACCCTTGTAATTCACTGGTGTTAGAAATCAGCCGTTTCATATAGTGGTTGAAGTAATGATTGCATTCCCGGTCGTCAAGGGAGAGAGTAATTCATTTATTTATTGCAGCATTTGATAGTCTATTGTTCATGATGTTACAGACTCGGTCTTCACACTCTGTCTTACAAACTCAATCTCAACTCAGTCTCAAAAAAACTTCCAGTTGCCCTCCACTTATAGACATCCCAACCAGAATACACATCCCTGTCCTGTAAGCCCATTGGCTAATTACTGTCGCGCTTTGAATGAACATGACTTCCTGTGTACGGATAAACAGATGGTCTGTTGTAAACTAAACATAACATACACTTCAACACTGGCATACCGTCAACATTCAAGATTTCATGGACTGATGCCCAACATGCATAGCTACTGTAAACTCTATCTTGGTTTGTGTAGCTTGGATATTAGCCAATGTCCTAATCACTATGATATTAGGAAATTAAGTGACAAGACAAGAAAGTTTTCAACAACGACAATTGGATTTAAAGCAATAGCTAGCCAGCCAACCCCGGCCGAGCTAGCTACACTATATGACCAAAAGTATGTGAACACCCCTACTAATTATTGAGTTCATGTGTTTCAGCCACACCCATTGCTCACAGGTGCATAAAATCCAGCACATAGCCATTGACTCCACTGTCCACCACTGGACTTTGGAGCAGTGGAAACATGTTCTCTGGAGTGATGAATCACGCTTCACTATCTGGCAGTCTGATGGACGATTCTGTGTGTGGCAGATGCCAGGATAACACTAGCTACTGGAATGCATAGTTTCTACCTAAAGTTTGGTAGAGGAGGGACAATAGCCTAGGGCTGTATTTCAGGGTTTGGGCTAGGCCCCTTAGTTCCAGTGAAGGGTCATCTTAATGCTACAGTAAACAAAGACATTTTGGACAATTGGGTACTTCCAACTTTGTGGCAACAGTTTGGAGAAGGCCCTTTCCTGTTACAGCTCTATGCCCCTATACACAAAGTGAGGTTTTAGTAAAATAGGTGTCTGCTTTACCTTGTCCTAGGTGAGCTCTGCAGTCAGAAACCTTCCGTCCATTGCCGCAGTCAGTCGAACCAAATATGGGGTATTGCCCTCCTGGCTGGCTCGCCAAAATGTTGCGGATAATTCTTTTCCACTTCTCACGTTCAAAGGTAGAGTCCACTTAATTTAGAATTTCTCAAATATAAGTACTCCAGGAAACCAATACTTTCATTCTGAATAGTTTATTACAAGCTTGTAGGTGATACACAGACAAAGTACACTAAGGTGCACGTTCCTTGGTATGGCGAAGAAACACATTTTGAGGAGCTCCTTATACTTTCTTCTAACACCTCGTTCTCATCATACTGCTACAAGTCCTAGGAACATATAGGAGACATAAGCAAAATAACAACCATATATGGGCCTGGGGCCAAATGGAGAAAAAGGTATAGCTGGCAAGAGTTCTGACAGAGAGGGGAACAAGGTATAGCTGGAGTTGGTCCCAAGTCCCCATATGTCCGAACAACATGCTCCAGCCAACTTCTAGACAGAGAAAAGTGTCCAGTCTGTATAATATATACACAAACCTGCATATTTAATAAAACCTAATTTATGCAAATAGAATAAATTTATGCATCATTAATATGGAATTTATTTATACATGATTGATAAATATTCCACAGGGTCCATAAAGACATGATTCGACGAGGTTGGTGTGGAGGAACTCGAGTGGCCTGCACAGAGCCCTGACCTCAACCCTACTGAACACCTTTGATATGATTTGGAACGGCGATTGTGAGCCAGTCCTTCTCGTCCAATATCAGTCCGACCTCACAAATGCTCTTTTGGCTGAATGGACACAAATTCCCACAGAGACACTCCAAAATCTTGTGGAAAGCCTTCCCAGAAGAGGGGGCGCCAAATCCATGTTAGCGCACATGGTTTTGGAATGGGATGTCCAACAAGCTCATATAGGCGTAAGGGTCGGGTGTCCACATACCTTTGGTCATATAGTGTAGGTTAGGACTAAAAATATATCCAGACTTTATATGATTAATCTAAAAATTAAGGATATTGAGCCAGTTACACAACAGTCAATAGCTAAAACTGAGATTTTTTTTGGGAAGACTGAAGCCCAAATGAAATTACTTTAAAAATCTGACTTGCTCATGACTCTCTTAGAGTATAGTGATTTTAGAGTTTGTGACTAGGCTACCATATCTACCTTTTGTGGAGACAAATCCATGGTCACACACTTCCCTGGACAAAATCTTTATCCCTGGCGATTATCTCTAACAAAGGTATAATGAAAAAGTGACCTTTAAATCTTCTTTGATATGGAATTGATCAAGTACCACCACCACAGTAATTCAGTCTGGGAAGTCTCACCTTTGTCTAATTCCTTCTTTTAGAGAGGGATGAGAGATGTTGGATGTGGGTTATCAAAGTGATCTTAAGACGGCCAACACATTCAATTACTGGCAATGGATTGACAAGGGCATATTCTCCTGGTTGGATCATGGCCTTTTTAGTGTCTGCAGGCAGTCTCAATCCTTCCCACTGGACTTTATAGAGGATCTAGCATGGGAGAGAATGTGTCCTAGCACAGACATTGGAATTTAATGCATTTCCCTTTTTAATGTATTCAGCAGGATGGAACTCTGAAACTTTGCATTGGCTAATCCCTTCACATAATACAATTGAAGTCATGACATACTGATTCATCAGGAGGGAGCAAGACAATAAAGTTGGTTGTCCCAACCCGTTGGCTACATTAAAATGATGGAAGCCTTCAATGGAAATATATAGGAGTGCATACTGTATCTATGTGTCTCTGTAAGACTTCCAGACTAGCTGCTTTGCAGATTAGAGATTTGATTGGCTAATAGCCAAGTCTAAAGTCAAGGGTCATGTAGTCATGATGTATTCAGTTCATATCAGCAAGGATCTGATCACATTTATGGCACAATAACATAATACAACAGCACACACAAATAAGTCAGGTTTCAAGGCTTTACTTGAATCCACAAATCAAATACATTCAAATAGGATTCAAAACATTACAAATGTCATTATGTGCACTGACAGTCAAGGACACAAATAGCAGCTTCTTCCCCACACAGCAAAGCTCCCCATGGTCACTGACATGGACCAGTACCTCGCTAGCCTCTCTGTTTTTGTCTGATGTAGGTCTGCAATCTGAAGGTGATGCACAGCCAGGCTATGTGGTCAAGGCTCCCAAACACCAGCACCGCAAGTCTTCAAAATCGCCAAGGCTGATATTTCAAGGGGCTGATATTTCAGCACCTCATCAGCGAAGGCCGGCTCCATGAAGAGGTCAAATGATTTGCACACACACATACACACAGTATATGTAGAGAGATCTAAATGAAAAAGTTTCCCTTTATTTTCACAGACTGTGTTTTTTTATGTATGTAAATCTCAGTCCAAACTGATATCAAAATTACAATCACATTCTCAGCAGAAAGAACAAAAGCGCCCTAAAATGTGCTGCCACGCAGGGTGATGTTTAAGCAATTCCACCCATTCTTCTAAATCAGCCAATCAAATTCAAAAGTAAAAAATTACTGTCATTTATGAGTTTTACTGTTTAGTTATCAGGAGGAAGCAGGCAAGCAGCAGTGACAGCAGTGACCTTAGCAGCTTATTTTAGGGTTACAGTTAAGGATCTTTTTCTCTGAAGCGTCCTGATAGGTTTCATATTTGAAGTGATGATGCAGAAGAATAGGCAGAGTTGCTTCAACCGGGGCGGACTTGCTCAATCATCTGCCTGTGCAGCAGCATATTCACCTTATTAAAAAGTTCAACACAAAATCCTACAATCACTTATTTCATAAAAATTAATGTTTCATGAACATTTTTTTCACATTGCAATGCATGTTCATGCCTTTATAAAATTCCCTTTCACAATGCAATTCTCTATATTCTCTATAGTTTACAGTATATAATTATAAAGTAGCAACATGTACAGCATGATAAAGTCAACTCAAGAAGTATTGGCTACCTTTATGAAATTGAGCAAAAGTGAACACAAATTGTGTCATATTTTGGGCTCAAAAATAAGGGGGAGCTGTATACTTCTATTTCACCACAATAATTTCTCAAACACAAAACATTTCAATAATTAGTATATTTGTTCTAGGGAAACAGGAACAGGTGATGACTTTCACCTGTTCCTGTTTCCCTGGGGTATAAATATGATGCTGTCTCCACATTGCTCTACATCACTTAATATGTGTCTGTTGACAAGAATGGGGTAATCAATTGTCTGCATGACAGCAGGACATATGAGGCCCAGGATGGTCCACCTACTGCACTTTTATTATTCACACTTTTATTATTCACACAATTTTGAAAATGAATATTAGTTTTATTAATATCTTTACACCCATCCAATGATTTTACACCCATCCAACACATAGTTAATATACACTGTATAGAAAAAGCACCTTTACCTGACAGAAAGATAGGAAAAACAATAAATGTCATTAAATTCAAAAGGTGTTCTTTGTTTCAGTTTAATAAACATTTTTTTATGTAAGACTACTGAATTGTTTTGATGTAAGATTCAGTTTTCATTTACTATAATAATATAGAAAGAACCGAGAAAAAGTATCTACAAAATGTTTTCTACTCTGCTCAGTAAAAAGATCAGAGTAGTTCCTTGCCCTGTCACAAATATCCAATTTAACCACTACTTCAGGAAAGCTATCTTTTGGGAGAGCCACTATTGCGGTTAATGATTTCTTAAACTCACCATTAAGGTATGATAACAATTCGAGGTGTATTATCTTACCCAGACTGGCAGCTCACTCTGTATCCATGGATACCTACAGGTGTCATGCAGCATTGATTCCAGCACCTCTGTTTTCAAGCATAGAACCTTTTAGAACCTCTTAGAGGTTCCCAACCTTTTTCAGTTACTGTACCACCAATTCAATTTTGTTCAGCTTGTAGTAGCCCTTTATTTTCATTTTACCAGTAAGCCTTTGGTGTCATGAGTGTTCTCAAGCAATCCCTGTTGATAGGCCTAGTACCCATTGGGGTCCTAGTACCCCTGGTTGGGAACCACTGTTCTACTCTAAAAACCTAATATTTAGCAACTGGATATATTGTTCTCATCTTCTCTCACACAAGACTATACAGAATTAGTGATGCCTTTTATTCTTGAAAAAGAAGCTGTCTCACTGATCCATTGTGGGAATGGCAGCTATATCGTGGTTAGCCATTGTGGTTAGCAGTTCAAGCTAGAGTTGGGGCTTAAGTAGCTGAAATGCCCTTGAAGATTTTTTTTTCAAGCCATTAAAGCAGACCAACCCCAGCCTACCCATTATACGGTCAATACCCCTAAGTGGTGGTGACGGTAAACTGCTCAAGTATATTATGGGTAAAGGTCCGTAAAGGGTTCTAGATTCCAGGATCTGGGTTGTGTACCCAATAACACCATATTCCCTACATTATGCAACTACTTTTGACCAAGGTACAAAGTAGCATAATATAAAGGTGCCAACCAGAAAGAAGCTGCATATTTTTTCTCCAGCTTAGGCAAGAATAGCACGTAATGTTGGGTAGAAACCATATTTGAGAAAAGACTACACAGATGATTGCTGTACAAACTCACCACACATATGGTATCAGAAACACAAACACAGCAAGATATTTTACATATCCTGGTGGACAGAAATGGATTCAGTCTCCATTGGTCTTTAAGGAAGTACCTCTATCCATGTGCAGTCACACAATAAAACAATGTCTACATTTGCTCTTTCCTATTCACAGGCTTATTGTAGGTTTTTCTATTGATTTCCATTGGTATTTTTATGTTTTTCAACTGAAATTACATCTTCAATAGTGTATTATGTAAGAATCTTTTTCATCTATTGTTGTGTAACACAAAATCAATACATTCTTACATGTTCTATGTACAAACTCAGAAACAAATGTCTCCGTTGGGATAGTTACAGTGGAATTAGACAGTTTCAAGAAGTGGCCTCATTGTGTGTCTGATCTGGTTCAAAGTTGTGCACTATATAATTTAGATCAGGGTTAGTTGGACTTATAGGGGTCCTTGGCTTAACCACAAGGGCTACTTGAAAGACTCATGAAGATACCTTTACCATTAAAATACGCTTACTGGTAAAATGCACATGAGGAGGTACTTCCAGAGCAAAGTTTAGTTGCTGGTACCTTTTGGTCGTTAGTCTGTTTCAGATCTTGAGTGAGGAGATGGCAGACAGGTGTCACCAGAAGTCAACACTTTACTCCTCCCTGAACTCAACAAACTTCAGAGGGATATTTCATGACACATGAAAGGGGATGTTCAGTTTTTAACCAGATAGTGTAATAAAGCACAACACCAGTGTCAGAGTACGTGAGAGTACAAATGCAATGGGTCTGTAGTAGAAATGTATGCAGACAAGTAATTAATGTGCTGGCAGAGCAAACAGCAAGCTGCAGATTAACTGCGCGGCTTAGTGACTCACTGTCGGGAAAAAAATGTCTTAATGTTTTTCACAAAGAGTGTAACTGATGTTACTTAGTCAGATGTCCGTGTGTCAGGGGACAGTATCTGAATTTGGCACCATCATTAATTCCAATCTCTATTTAAAAAAGCAGGTGAAAAGGGTATATAAAGGGCATAAAACCAAATTCAACCAGGCACATGTTTAATAAAGACAGTTTAAAATGATTTAAGCAGTTTGTAATTATACTTTCCCTCTTGGAGGGGTATTCTCAACCCATTTTGTCTATATATTCAGTCTGTTGAAGTTTTTTTTGTTTTTGGATATGCTTGGTACAGTTCTACTAGAATTGAAATAGTAATTTATTTAAAATGCTTAACACCATTTAAAGAATTGTCTGCATTTACATATTTTTATTTTTCAGAAGTATTTATAGTCAGTGCTCGACTTGAGCAGGAGACTTCTGGAGCGAGGTACTTGCACTTGTTTTTTTTACACTGGTAACTTGTCTATACTTGTGTCTTTCCATCCCCATCAACCTTCAAAAACCCAGTGAACCAGAAGGCTAGAGGTGCCTCCCCTCTGAACCTTTTTCCTAAGTGGTCCAGAGACCAGAGTTGTGTGTGTGGATCCTCCGGCGTGTTGTGTGCTAGTACACAAGTATGTCGTTGCTCAAGAAGAAAGAGAGTGAGAGACATGACTTGAGCATCAGGTAGGACTTGAGCCTATGAAAGACTGATAGAAAACAGACTAACTAGATAACACCTTGTTTGTAGCATGGTAAGTTAACTTACTTTTTAGTAGCCTAAGCTAAGCATTAATAAACAATTTACATGCTGTGTATGTATTTCAGATCTCCCTGCTTAAGGTTTTTAGATAAATCTCCAGCCATATTGCTGGCCTTATGCATTATCATTGCATTGTTTTTGGTTTTTTTGCATTGTTTTAATGTTTTTCTTAACATTTTACACAGCATCCCAACGTTTTTGGGAACAGGGCTGTAATAATAATGAATTGTTATTATCCTTAGTTATTGTTAGTGGGTTATTACCATCACCTCCAGTGATATCCAGACCACAGTGCATGTGCTGTTTTCTGGTGAGCTAGCCAAATATGCCACAAGGATGCCAAGGCAGTGAGCAAGTACACCAGCTCCAAAAAAAACGCTAATTTTGTGTGCTCTACACATATTTACGATACTGACCGTACCTTAAAAAAGCTAAATGTTGATCAGATGAACGAAGCTCGTAAGCGGACGCTACAATGTGTTCAATAAGCCGCATTTGTCTGTGAGGGGCAGACTGGATAGTCTTATATCTAAGTATTTGTTTAATAAGTTAATTATTTTTATCTTCCCCTCTCTTGGCAGTTTGTGGTGCAGAGAAACAGGTAATAGAAAACTGAGGGAGGATTAACACATGATACAATTTCCAGGTATGACCAAAATTAATTGTTGGTTGTATACATTATTGTGAGGATTAATGGAGAGAGCATTAGTATGTATTTTATATTTATTGTTGTGTTTATTCTAAAAAATATCACTGTTGCAAGCCCAGCCCGGCTACAATCGGGGGCGGAGTCACTGGCTTGTTGTTGTCTCTCTGTTGCGCACTTGTGCAATTGGCCTGTACTCTGCTGGCTATACTCGGCCCTCATTCAGGGTGGTTGCGGTTGGCGGGTATCACTTTCGTTGATGCTTGGCAATGTGGGTGGATTGTTTTCCTGCCTGTTGGGCCCTGTCCGGGGCCTCCCCCAGATAGGGCCACAGTGTCACCGGACCCCC
>JACXGI010001316.1:26683-96418 GCA_016801175.1 Esox masquinongy
AATTGTACTCTTAATATGTTTACCCGGTACAGCCAGAAGAGGACTGGTCACCCCTCTGAGCCTGGGTCCTCTCTAGGTTTCTTCCTAAATTTCGGCCTTCTTAGGGAGTTTTTCCTAGCCACTGAAATTCAACACTACTGTTGTTTGCTCCTTGGGGTTTTAAGGCCGGGTGTTTTGTAAAAGCACTTTGTAACAACTGCTGATGTAAAAAGGGCTTTATAAATAAATTTGATTGAATATCAGAATTTAAGGCCCAGCCCAGTCGTGATCGGGTTTGGGCTGAGAATGACATCCCTACCTCTGGGTTACCATGTCTTCAGCTGCGGTTTTGCTGGCCTCCATGCTGTTACACTTTCCTCCAGATCACTCAACCCCTTTTAGCATGGGTAGGATTTAGGCCTAGCTGAACCTGTTCTGAGAATGATTTGTCTGCATAGAGCAAGGCTGTGGCGAACTTCCTATAGAATTCATTTACAATGAGGTCAGTGACCCAGAGTTGTGACTCTTCTTCTGTTTCCTTGTCCTGTTCTTTGTCGCCCTTTCCCACTGTGCGAAGCGATATGTTTTTCATTGACAAGGTGTTGTTGTTGAGAACAAGCCGTGTCCCTGATAATCATCTGTATATTCAACCAGGAATGCCATAATTGGCGTCCAGCATGCAATCCTGAAATCATTCCCTTTCTACATGACGTTGGAAAAAAAGCAAAACAACTCTTAGGCATGCTGATAGTCTAACCATCCACATGGACTGTTCTTTACATTCATACTGATAGTCTAACCATCCACATGGACTGTCCTCTACATTCATACTGATAATCTAACCATTCACATGGACTATTCTCTGCATTCATACTGATAGTCTAACCATCCATACGGACTGTTCTCTACATTCGGTAGCAGCAACTCCTCCAACACACAATTCGTTCCACTCACTTTTTCCCCAACGGAACATCTCCCTTCAACTCTGAAAGTCCATTGAATATTTTAAGACAATCTACAGCGAACAGAGACTGCACAGAAACTCTTAAATTCTTGTAAAGAAAACTTAGTTCATGATTGCAGTCCTCCTGTAATTCTGCTATGCCATAAAGGTTGTTTTTTTAGCTTTTTCAAGCCTTTTTTCCACTATGTATTGCGTTATATCAACGATCTGGATACGCCAAGTACAAAGAGGTAATCATCGAATGGCCAATAGAAATAAGGCATGTTCCACCAGTCAGTACATAATCACATCGCTAACTATTTCATTTTATATTATCTCCCCTTTCAGGGTATTGCAATAGCACCAGTTTTTCTAATTACAGCCCAACATGTGTACCTGGCTCCAAACAGAGAACCTATCTAGCATGGGAACACAACAATAGTTACAGATAACTAGAATTACGGAACATAATACAGAAAGATTTTGCAAACTGTAACATATCATACAAAATGGAGAACCATTTGGGCAAATGAGCACCACTTTTACAACTACTGGCTGAAAGTATACAAAAACTCCATATTGAATCTATAACATATTGCTTGATTCACTGAGCTTATATTTAGTCTGTCTACAAATAACCTCACAAGGAACTTGTTAAAAAGCCCAATAGCCACAACCACTGTTTAATCATTAGCTCTTGCCTAAACATCTGAATGTTACCATGGCTACTCCATGGACAATTAGTCAGAAATATGTAGCCTAAGGGGTGATGTAATTGTCTCTACTAGCAATAATGTTTGATAAAATCATACTCAATTCCCTCTCAATCTGTGGAAAGTAGGCTATCTTCTAAATAATTTTGCTTTGATATTGTTTTGAAAATACAAACCAGATATACAAATGGTGAAGCATATAGTACACCAGGATACCTGAAAGTTAGGTTAATCATCCAAAATTCCTGTGGATATTTTGTCACAAATTACCTCTTAGGTAAGGACAAAATCCTTGAAGATCCAGTAACGTACGTTCAGATGAAGTGTTCTCAACATTCTAACTTGTGCTGGGACTTTTTAGTAAGTCATCCATTAAGGGTCTAGACGAGTTATTGAGCAAGATAAAATGTCACACACACACACACACACACACACACACTTAATGTCTTTGTCAAGCAGAAAAACCATGGCAACAGAGGTTATAGTATAGTTAGCACCGTCAGTCCGACAGCTTTCTCTGTGAGAGCTTTCTATGTCTGGAAAGAGCAGCCTTCAGACAGACGTAAATGCGCCATTTACCCTGCTTTCGCACATAACCTAAAGGCATGGCTGAGGGACAATCGGGTGGATGAACACAATTCCAGAGAAGCGTTGTACGGCCATTTTCCTCCATCTCGTCTGATGTCTGTTTTTTTTGTCTGTGGACATTTTGTGTTGATGTGATGATCTTTATTTTTGGCCAAAAATGTTAGTGCATAGCACAATCTGGCTACTAAGTACTCCTTTTCATTTGTTGCTCTATATGGTGCTTATCCTCAATCTGCATTTTTTTAAATACCAGCCCAAGAAATACAATAGAATATGAGGTGGCTGGCTAAATCTGGCATCTGTGGAAAATACTGATTCATGTGTTCCTGCAGAAATGTGTTAAGTAAAAGAGTGTGTTTCTACCTTATCTAGTTAAAATGATAAGATATTCACTGTGTTCATCTATTGTTATGACTTAGAAGAAGATCTGACTATATTTTAAGAGACATGTAAGTATGTTGGTAATTTAAAAGGGTTCATCTTTTCTTGCAAATACAGTCATATATTTTAAGTTGATGATCAGTAAAACAGAAAAAGTTCATGACCTGAAAAGATGGCATGATGAGAACATTTTTACTAGCTCTTTTCCAACTAAAATTCACAAACTTCAGCCAATCAAACAGGAGCATGATCAAATTACAGTCATGAAAAAGCAAGTAGACCCCCTAGAATGCTTTGTTGAAACCATTTATGCAATTAAAATAAATATAAATGCAATTTCCTTATGTGGAAAAAGTAAATACACCTCTACATTTCCCACCACATAAAATGGCTGAAATTAGAATCAGGTGCACAAAAATATGTTAAGTTGTATAATAAAGTAACATCAGAGGGTCCGAGGCCCTTAGAAAAAAGATTATTGCTGCCCATGGGGGATCTGGGAGGGGTAGAAAGCCATTTCTAATCAATGTAAAGTATGTCATTACACTGTCCTATGAATGTTCTACAAATGGAGAAAATTCCAAACCACTGGCAATCTACATAAAGGTCGTTCCACCAAATGCCCAAATGCAGGCTGAGTGCTAAACCAAAGATGCTCATAAAATTCTATAAGAACCCCAGGGTAAAATCAAGGGATCTACAGGCCTCTCTTGCCACAATCAATGTTGAAGTGCATGAGTCGGTCTGTAAGAAAGAAATTGCACAAACATTGCCTGCATGGGAGGTCAAGGAAGAAGCCTTGACCGACATTTGCCAGATAACACCTGGTTGTTTGATCACAGTGTCAGGCGCCTTGTTTGGTGAAAACAAAACACTGCCTTTAAATAGAGAAACTTCATACCAACCATAAAGCATGGAAGTGGTGGCATTATGGTTTGGGGCTGCTTTGCTGTCTCAGGGCCTGGCCAACTTCCTGTCATTAGTCAACCATGAATTCAGTATTGCACTACAGAAATCTTGAGGAGAATGTGAGGCCATATGTTAAAAAAAAAAAATCTGAAATGAACGTGGATCTTTCAAAAGGACAATGATCCATAACACATTCAAAAGCTAAAACAGAATGGCGCAAAAAGGGTTATGGAATCTTGAGTCAAAGCCCAGATCTCAATTATATTGAAACACTGTTGGGGGACCTGAAGCTGATTGTGCACATAAGAAAGCCGCCAAACACGACACAGTTCAGGCAGTAATGTGAAGAAAAGTGGGCAGAAATTTCTCCTAGTCAATGTTATAGAATAACAATTACAAGAAACGGCTACATGAAGTTATTTCCAGAAGAGGGCAACTCTAGCTCTTGTACTTTTTCCGCACTGTGAAATTGCATTTCTGTAGATTTTTTATGAATAAATGATTGAAAAGTATAATGTTTCAGTACCATTTGTTAAATTAGATTACCTTTATCTGTCAAAGGTGTGGGTGAAGATTACATATGTCCTAATATATAAACAAAGAAAGAAAACTTTCCAGGGGGTGTACATTTTCTTCACACGATTGCATATCCAAGCTTTCCACAACAAATTTGCAGTGATTTACCATTGTGGTTAATGGTGCAGGGAAGTGTGATATTTTGCCAATGCCAATTTCAACTGTGTTCTGTTTTGGCAAGACTGGTTGAAGACAGTGGAAGACAGAAATACCAGTCATGCTGACCTGTTGCCTGACTGAATGCCTCTCAATTAAAAAGCAGTCTTTTATTTTTTACCATGTTCAGCCACCGGAAATGTGAGGGACTGTCCCCTTCTAATCGAGTGTGTACATGCTCAAATTATTTTACTATGCATGAGAATGATCACTGTCAGGCTGCATTATATTAAAAGGTTAGAGCTGTCTCTCTTTATGACAGAACCAAGTACCGCCGAATAGTGGATGGAAGCCGAGCATATCCCAAGCTCTTCTTTGTCTCAAAGACGCCGTTCAGTCTGAATACCTGCATCAGTTAACAGACAGGCTCTGCCCACGAGGACGGTCGCTGACAAAGACCTGTGGTTTATCTGCCAATAGTCACATTTCTCTGTGTTTCTCTCCTAATAATATTCCTAGTCCTTGGCTTATCAGTAAATTACTGATTACTACTTAGAATATGTCGCAGCTCATGACTTATGCATGGCGACGAAGGGTTATAATGTGAATATATCCAAATGTTGTCAGGTACCAAGGCACGCAATAAATTAAATATGAATGTTGGGGATGGCAAGGGTAATTTGTTTATCGTGCAGTTCTTTGGGTAAGAGTTTTAAGCATCTGCCTCAATATGTGAAGAATGTCTTGCCTCAAAAATGTGAGATAACATTTCAATTTCTCTGACTATTATGCTGTGCAGTGCGTTAACAGTAAATTGTCATCTAGGTTCAAGGGATACCCAACTTTGTCTGCAAATGTTGCACCAGGGCTACTTCCTAATACGGTATTGAGTTTACCTTAAATTATTTATTATGCAGAATCCAAAGATAAATTTAGTGAACAACATGAACAAAATTACCTGCTTAAGAATATCATTATTTACTTCCTTAAGTATTTATTGGATTTTCTGCCTAGTCCCTTATGGGTACTTCAATAACAAAAGAAATCCAAATGTGTGTATAGAGACCTATTTTACTTTTAAGTTAAGCTGAATAAAATCATAATCGGAACTGGCGCATGCAGTTCTTTAGACTGTCCATAAGAGCAGTCAAATGTATACTCTAAACTGTTGTAGTCTAGCCAATATAACATCATTTGTATTATAGTATTTGAGTACAGTAGGCCTGCTAAACTGTCCACACAGTTAATCAACTCCAATTTCATCTGCTATTCTGTTGCAGCTGTCTGACTGGATTCTGATGATTTCTTCCAAAACCTTGGTAGACAAGGATTTGTTTTCGGTGGAGCAACCCAAGCAAGCAGCTCTTGGAAAGAGACACAGCGGGAAGCACTGTCACATGTCCTTCAATGCACCTAGCATCAGTGATTACCCCCCACACACATATGTTACGATAATCCTCTGAACTTGCAACTTCCTATTCCTTTCCTTCTTTTGCACAAATACCTGTGCATAAGCCATTAGCAAATGTGTCCCAAAACTACAGGCTAGGGATGAGTTGAGGGGGGAAGTGAGAAAGCACTACATTTCAGGCAATGCAGTAGTAACCTGTGGATCTTGAAATAACTAACATAAACCATCATAATGTTGGCAACCTATTTATTACCACTGTCAGTAGTGCCTTCTAATACTTGAAGTGACACCTTTTGTAATTTAGAAAATCTGTAATCCATAAAGATTATTACGGAAGCCCTGAAGGCCAAGAAGTAAAAAGAAAATTGGGTTTATCTCATTTAAATGACTTAGTATCTGATTTGAATGACTTAGTATCTCGTTTGTACGACTTAGCATTTCGTTTGAACGACTTAGTATCTTGTTTGAACAACTTAGTATCTTGTTTGAACAACTTAGTATCTTGTTTGAACAACTTAGCATCTCGTTTGAACGACTTAGTAAAAAAACAATGCTGGAAAAACAAGAAACCAGGCAAGCCTAGTTCAGCCGGCCCGCAATAGAAAATGTTACTACCTCGAGATTCAAACCTGGGTTGCCCACGTGAAAGGCTGTGTCGTTAACCACTACACCACAGAGCTGAACATTTGGCGGGTGTCAGTATAGCCTCTTGTCTCTATCCTGAACAAATCCTCTTCTGCCACTGGTCTTTTTAATAGTTAATTGTCCATTCGTGAATGACAGTGATACACTTAAACCGACTAACGTTTCTTACTAAGTTTGCCTCCCCCACAAATAGCGGCTATGTATTGCATTTGCCACTGGCCGTTTTAACAGCGTATTAGCCAGTAAGCTTTACCGGTCTCTATTAACTTACTGGAATAGTCATAAGAATTTAACAATTGCTAGCGTGTCTTCCAAAGCTATTTCATTTCATGGCAAAGAACGTATTTTTTTCTTTCATGGCAAAACAACATACTTTTTTCTTTCATTCGTGAATGACATTTATACAATAACTATCAATAAAGGCGAGGACAGCTAACTTTTTCATCAAGTGAAAAGACGAGAGAATCGTGGAATCTACCAGAAATAATTAATAAATGTTGTTGCCCTCAATAGATTCGAACGTAGGTCTTCCACATGAGAGGCACTGTCTTTAACCAGTACGCCACGGCATTACACATTTCAGCAGTCGCTAGACTCCATTGAGGATTGTGTTAAACTGACTAACGTTTCTTATTAAGTTTACCTCCACCACAAATAGTGTCTATGAACTGTATTGCTTTTGCCACTGGCCGTTTTAACAGCTTGTTAGCCAGTAATAGGCTCACTAGTATCTACTAACTTCCTAGGAATAATCATAAGATTTGAGCAATTTCTAGCGAGACTGAAGATGAACTATTCCATACCAGAAACAGTCGCAATATAACCGTATACAGTTTCAGGTTTCGGTTTAAGCCAGCGAAGTTTTCGTCAATACGGAATAATTCACAATGCGTACTTCGCTTCGCCTGCGAGGAGATACGAACTCGGGACCTATAGTTCACAAGTCCGCTTCTCTAACCACTACGCTAAAGGGTAGTCAATCAGTCAGTTAGTCAGTCAGTCAGTAAGTAAGAGACATTCGCTCTTCTTAGCTGGCTCCGCTTACGTGGTCCAGCAACTTTTTTTTTTTTAAATTATATTTTTTTTTACTACTGATTTTTTTTGTCTAAGTCATTTAGACGAGATACTAAGTCGTTCAAACGAGATAATCATTAGTATGTCTAATTAGGCCAAATTCATTATGCAGCAGCATTACAAGGCCATGTAATGGTTGCTACAGCACATCGTTCTTTGATTCCGTCTATTGATGGGCCTATAAATGTTCATTAATAGTTATTTGAAACCCTAAAGCAAGGCAACCTTTGAACTCCAAAGCATTAAGTCAGAACAGTGAGCAATCGGCTGAATAATAGCACGTTGGCATAAGGTGAGGATGCATCAAGTGTGCCATGACATTTTGCTCAAATTAAAAAACATTGTATGTAATACAAAACAGGACTTTCCCATAAATATTCAATCCAGGCAACATTACAACGAATAAAATTTGCAAAAATAAAACTTTTAATCAGGTAGTCTTGTTTAAGTGCTTAAGTTGAACTACTTGCATTGTAAAAAGAGAAACCGTTGCTCACTAGTTGTGACCAATAACAGCTAGTATATAGATATAATTGGAAACTCAAAATTGCTCAAATTGGCATTTTTTTTCGTGTTTCTCATTAGTTTTCCTCAAGTTCTATCTACAGTTTACAATATCTTAGTCTATAGTTATTTGGTTAAGAAATAACATTCCTATTTTATCCTTTAATGTTCTAAATGTTTTAAGCAGTTGGAATTTGATGTTCATGAAAATATTTCCTGTCATGTTCATTTATTTGCCACATAAGCAAAGATCAATTAACATGCTAATGTATTCGTTCGAAATCAAATGTCTAGCAAGCTGTCGAATGAAAAATAAGGTAAGCTATAACTTTGTGATTATCACTGCTAACCATTTGCAGATATTATTTAATGTTGCGTCTCCAACATTTACAACAGGCTATTTGATTAAAATAAACTGCCTATTTTATTTTTAAAAATTCTCTGTAATGTTTGTACTTTAAAATATTAAATGTGACCGAGGAGGAGAATAAAAACATAAAATGTCCCTGAAATTGTTATCATTCCCATTTCTCATACAAATAGAGGGCAGTTTGAAAAATAATGGTCTAAGGATCACTGGAGAACATTGTAGCGACTCCCAACATTGTTCTCTAGCCTTTGGATTTTTTTGATGAGTTTATTCATTTCAACTCACCCTGCATTCCTGAAATTGTTTTCATTCCCAGAGGGCATACATACACAGCTCTGGAAAAAATTAAGAGACCACTGCACCTATTTTTTTCCTTTCCATAAAAGTCGAAAAGGAAGGTTTTGAGTGAGGAACAGAAGTGTTAAAATTAAAAGACCACTGCAAATTGAACGCTTCTGTTCCTCACTCAAAACTTTCCTTTTCAACTTTTTTGGAAAGGAAAGAAAAAGGTGCAGTGGTCTCTTCATTTTTTCCGGAGCTGCATAATCAAGTGGACCAAGGCACGACTGGTATTTTACATTTCTTTAGAATTTAGAATTTTAATTCCCCTGTATACTCATCTGTTCATAAAATACCACAAGTTTCAGAATTCATAGTGAACATAGATAACCCATTATTATTAGAATGGTGATCTGAGAATACCATAATCATTTTATAAGACTGTAACCATTTTTTCTGCTGTAACCACTGGAGGGTCAACTTGGCCTTGTGCTTCGGGTCATTGTCGGGCAGGAAAGTCCAAGAGCTTCCCATGCACAGCTTTCATGCAGAAGAATGCAAATTGCCTGCCAGTATTTTCTGATAACATGCTGCATTCATCTTGCCAATTTTCACAAGATTCCCCGTGCCTTTAGAGCTCACACATTCCCAAAACATCAGTGAGCCACCACCATGCTTCACAGTGGGGATGGTATTCTGTTCACTATAGGCCTTGTTGACCCCTGTCCAAACATAGCGCTTATGGTTGTGACCATAAAGCTCTTTGTCTCGTCGCTCCAAATTACAATGTGCCAGAAGCTGTGAGGTGTGTCAAGGTGTTGTCGGATATATTGTAACCAGGCTTTTTTGTGGCATTGGTGCAGTAAAGGCTTCTTTCTGGCAACTCGACCATGCAGCTCATTTTTGTTCAAGTATCATCGTATTGTGCTCCTTGAAACAACCACAACGTCTTTTTCCAGAGCAGCCTGTATTTCTCCTGAGGTTACCCGTGGGTTTTTATTTGTATCCAGAAGAATTATTCTGGCAGTTTTGGCTGAAATCTTTCTTGGTCTACCTGATCTTGGCTTGGTATCAAGAGATCCCCGAATTTTCCACTTCTTAATAAGTGATTCAACAGTACTGACTGGCATTTGCAAGGCTTTGGATATCTTTTTATATCCTTTTCCATCTTCGTAAAGTTCCATTACCTTGTAACGCAGGTCATTTGACAGTTCTTTTCCGCTCCCCATGGCTTAGTATCTAGCCTGCTCAGTGTTCACTGATCCAGTCAGCCTGACATGTGGACACAACTTCTGCCAGACCTGTATCAGTGTCTGCTGGAATAGCAGTGACCTGTTCGAGTGTCCAACCTGTCAGGAAAGATTCCTCCCAAGACCTGAACTATGGGTCAACAAAACATTCAGTGAGGTTGTTGAGAAGTTTAAAGCAAGACCCCCAGACCATGTCCCTGGTCTAGCTCTTGTATCAGCCCTAGTGAGACCTGGAGAAAGGGCTGGTAATTTTCCGATGACCGTGGCGGTGCTGTGCCTGGCCATTGTGGGTTATATGATGTTCTCACAGACTCCCCCAGATCCAGAAGTGGAAAAATCAAACAAACCAATAGGGAAGTGGGGAGAAACCATGGTAGGTATGGGGAGGGACAGGGATCAATGCATTAAATGTGGCAGAGTAGAAAATCAAAAACATATTTAAATTGTCTCTGCAGCTGAAGAAGATGAAGGCAGAAATGCAGCAGATGATTGAGGAACGACTGGAAAAGGTTAAGGAGGTTAAACACTCTGCTGAGCTCAGCAAGGTAAGTCCTAACCTAATACATCAGGGTGTTCAGAGTGCTGAAGTCAATAGCCTGGTTTCAAAACACCAACAGAGTAGGAGCGTACAGTGCATGATTGAAACCCCTTCAATTTTTCCACATTTGGTTACATTACAGCCTCATTCTAAAATGGGTTACATTGAATGTTCTCCTTGCCAATCTAAACACAATATTCCATAATGACCAAGCGAAAACAAGTTTGAGATTTATTTCAAATTTATTAAAAAATGAAAATCAGAAATATCACATTACCATGAATGTGATACAAGTATTCTGACCCTTTGTCATGACAATTGAAATTGAGCTTATGTGCATTCTGTTTCCATTGATCATCCTTGAGATGTTTCAACTTGATTGGAGTCCACCTGTGGTAAATTCAATTGATTTGACATTATTTGGAAAGTCACACACCAGTCTATATGAGGTCCCACAGTTGACAGTACAGTTGTGCTCAAAAGCTTGCATACACTTGGAGAATTGGTGATATATGTACCATTTGTAAAGAAAACATGAGTGAGCAGGCAAAACACGTCTTTTATTTCTTATTGGATTCAGATTCAACTGTAGGTTATAACAGAACGGCACAATCATAAAACAAAACCTGGCAACAAAGAAAAAAATGAACTGAACCTTGTTCAAAAGTCTGCATACCCTTAGTTCTTAATACTGTGCAATGCCCCCTTTAGCATCAATGACAGCGAGCAGTCTTTTGTAATAGTTGTCTATGAGGCCCTGAATTCTTGCAGGTGGTATAGCTGCCCATTCGTCTTGGCAAAATGCCTCGAGATCATGCAAAGTTTTTGGACATCTTGCATGAACCGCACGTTTGAGATCTCCCTAGAGTGGCTCGATGATATTAAGGTCAGGAGACTGTGATGGCCACTCCAGTACCTTTACCTTTTTCTGCTGTAGCCACTGGAGGGTCAACTTGGCCTTGGAATTAGGGTCATTGTCGTGCTGGAAAGTCCAAGAGCGTCCCATGCGCAGCTTTTGTGCAGATGAATGCATATTGTCTCCCAGTATTTTCTGATAACATGCTGCATTCATCTTGCCATCAATTTTCACAAGATTCCCTGTGCCTTTAGAGCTCACACACTCCCAAAACATCAGTGAGCCACCACCATGCTTCACAGTGGGGATGGTATTCTGTTCACTATAGGCCTTGTTGACCACTGTCCAAACATAGCGCTTATGGTTGTGACCATAAAGCTCTATTTTAGTCTCGTCACTCAAAATTACTGTGTACCAGAAGCTATGAGGCGTGTCAAGTTGTTGTCGGGAATATTGTAACTGGGCTTTTTTGTGGTATTGGCGCAGTATAGGCTTCTTTCTGGCAACACGACCATGCAGCTCATTTTTTCAAGTATCATCGTATTGTGCTCCTTGAAACAACCACACTGTCTTTTTCCAGAGCAGCCTGTATTTCTCCTAAGGTTACCTGTGGGTTTTTCTTTGTATCCCGAACAATTCTTCTGGCAGTTTTGGCTGAAATCTTTCTTGGTCTACCTGACCTTGGCTTGGTATCAAGAGATCCCCGAGTTTTACACTTCCTAATAAGTGATTGAACAGTACTGACTGGCATTTGCAAGGCTTTTGTATATCTTTTTATTTCCTATTCCATCTATATAAAGTTCCATTACCTTGTAACGCAGGTCTTTTGACAGTTATTTTCTGCTCCTCATGGCTCAGTATCTAGCCTGCTCAGTGCATCCACGTGAGAGCTAACAAACTCATTGACTATTTATACACAGACACTAATTGCAATTTAATAAGCCACAGGTGTGGGAAATTCACCTTTAATTGCCATTTTCACCTGTGTGTGTCAGCTTGTGTGTCTGTAACAAGGCCAAACATTCAAGGGTATGTAAACTTTTTATCAGGGCCATTTGGGTGATTTCTGTTATCATTATGATTTAAAAAGGAGCCAAACAACTATGATAATAAATTGCTTCATCTGATCACTATCCTTAAAAGACAGTTTCACAATTTCTGCCAGGGTATGCAAACTGATGAGCACAGCTGTACATAGAAAACCAAGAAATGAGCTATGTCGAAGGATTTGTCCGTTGAGCTCTGAGACAGAATTGTGCCAATGCATAGATCTGGGGAAGGGTACCAAAACATTTCAGCAGCATTGAAGGTCACCAAGAAGGCTGCCTCCAACATTATTTGATGGAAGAAGGTTAGAACCATCAACACTCTTCACTGAGTTGGCAACCTGGCCAAACTGAGCAATTGCAGGAAAAGGGCTTGGTCAGGGAAGTGGCCAAGAACCCAATGGTCACTCTGACAGAGCTCCAGAGTTCCTGTGTGGACATGGAAGCACCTTCAAGAAGGACAACCACCTCTGCAGCCATTCACCAATCAAGCATTCATGGTAGTGTGGCCAGACGGAAGTCACCCTTCAGTGAAAGACAAATGACTGCTTGCTGGAGTTTCCCAAAAGGCACTTAAAGGACTCTTACATCATGAGAAACAAGATAATCTGGTCTAATGAAACCAAGACTGAAGTCTTTGGCCCGAATGCAAAGTGTCATGTCTGGAGGAAACCACAAACCACTCATCACCTGGTCAATACCATTCCTACAGTGAAATATGGTGGTGGCAGCATAATTCTGTGGGGACGTTTTTCAGCGGCATGGCCTGGAACACTAGTCAAGATCAAGGGAAAGAGGAATGGAGCAAAATGCACACAGGTCCTTGATGAAAACTTGCTCTAGATCGCTCAGGATCTTAAACTTTGGCAAAGGTTTCCCTTCCAACAGGACAACAACCCTAAGTACACAGCCAGGACAATGCAGGAGAGGCATCAGTACAAGTACTGTATGTGAAAGTCCGTCACTGGCCCAGCCAGATCCTGGACTTGAATCCATTTTTGAATAAGTTTGTAACCTAACAAAATCCGGAAAAATGGAAGGGATCTAAATAGTTCCCATATCTGTGTCTGTAGCATGAGGCAGCTTGAAATACAAGTAGACCCCCTGAATATGACAGTGGTCTATTGCAGGTCTTTACCCAAAATCCATCTAGTTATTGCTAAGTGCCAAGTGGAGGTACATCAAGTCCCTTTCCTGGAATTCTCATAAGACTTGACACGAGATCAAATCCCAACCTTTTAATTTCTGAACAACCTATTCAGAGCACCAAGGATGGTGTTCAAAATCTACTTGTTTTCTGTCGAAGTGTGATTTTGTGTACTAATTCATCCCCCAATTTATAAGAGAACCGCAGACAGACAAGATGACATCAGTTTAAAGTCCATCAGATATCTGAAGCTTTTGATTGAGAGAAGCCAGGCTGAGGTTACTGAAATTGAGAAGAAACAAAAAGCAGCAGAAAGGCAGGCTGAAGTTCTCATTGAGGAGTTGGAACATGAAATCACTGACCTTGAGAAGAGAAGAACTGAGCTGAAGCAGCTTTCACACACTGAGGACCCTCTCCATCTCCTAAAGGTCAGTCAGTCTCTCTATCTCGCTCTTTCTCTCTCATGAATTGGCATCAACTCACAGACATTTTTTTTCTTACTGCAGAGTGAGAGTCTCCATTCAAAAGACTGGACTGAGATTATTGTTCACAGTGATAATTCTGTGGAGTCCGTGAGAGTTTTCTTGTCTGAGCTGATTGAGAAACTTCAGATTGAAATCAGACAAGTATGTGAGGATGGTAAGGACCGGTGAACAAAATTGATCTGCATTTTTTATCTCTGGCTGGGGTCTGTTCTGTTGTTGTTGGGTGGGAATAGTATTAACATTTGAAAGTGTCGGTTCATTTTAAATTTAATCACCAGACTACAACAATAAATTTTGTTTCCACAGAACTGAGCAAGTTGCAGCAGTCGGAAGGTACAGTATGTGCTGCTGAACAATGTCATAGATGTCGAATTTCCACTCACTAATATCTCTATCCTTTTTTCTCTACAGTGTATGTGACTTTAGACCCTGACACAACACATACCAGCCTAATTCTGCCATTAGAGGGGAAGCAAGTGAGACTTGAAGACACCCCACATGATGATCTGCCTGATGACCCAGAGAGGTTTCAATATTTTGCCTGTGTCATGGGAGAAGATGGCTTCACTTTAGGGAGATTCTACTATGAGGTGCAGGTTAAAGGAAATAGTGTCTGGGCGGTGGGAGTGGCCTACAAACCTAACAGTTGGAATGAGGATTCTGCTCTAGACCCTGAGAATGGATTCTGGATGCTGATACAAATCAGTGAAGAGTATCCAACTTTTGCTGAACCCATTGTTCTCAGTGAGAAGCCCCAGAAGGTGGGGGTGTTTGTGGATTATGAGGAGGGTCAGGTCTCCTTCTATGATGTGGAGGCCAGGTCTCATATTTTCTCTTTCACTGGCTTCATTTTCACTGAGGAACTCTATCCTTATCTCTGCCTTAATCAAAATGAAGATGTTAAGAACTCAGACCCACTGGTCATCACTCCTGTTAGGGAAACCGTTTGGAATAAGCCCTGCAAAGTTCAAATGAGATGCAATTAAGTTTGTTCTCATAACTTGAAACTGCATGTGTTCAGTTGATCTACTGTTTATTTTTTAAATGCAGTATTTTGCATCCTTTTTTCCCTCCCCCAACAGATTTGGGATAGTTAAATATTCTGTTCTTCCAACAACAAAGTCACATGGGTGAACACATTTGCTCACCTGACAACCTCTGTAAGCTTTACAGGCAGGCCAACCATCTGAAGGATTCATTAGAACGCAATGCCTTGGCACATTGGGTGAGGCTGGATAACTGGTTTGCACCCTATCTCTGAGAAATCTATTATTGTGATATGGGCCTACTTTATACTTTTTACTGTTGTCATAACATTCAGAAGGGGGAGTATGTTACATACAAGGGGAGGGTCAAATGGAAATATTTATGGTGCATTTTTTTATTGATACCTTTTAATCAGTCCTCTTCCCCCAATACATAACAAACTATCCCTTACAAAAACACTTTAAAATGTTTAAATTGATAGGAAAATGCTGTGCTACAATGACATACTGTAGACTTATTAGTTAACTTAGCAAAAATAAATTAACAAAATTAACTTTTCAAAGTAACTAATTACAGTTACTTGTTACATTATTTAGTTACTTGCTGTATAAAGTAAGGCGTTAAGTTGCTTAGTTACTTTAAGATAAGTCCTATGATTCTATATTCACGTGTTGGTCACTTATGCCCAAAAGGCACAGATTTAATGGGACATCGTATAATTACATAGTCAGGTATTGTGTAGTCAGGGTCACTCAACAGCACATAACATTAGCCTTTCAATCATTATACAGCAAGAGTGATCAATCCTATTATCTCAAGTAATCATATACCATAATGCCAAATACATTTTGCGTTTAGTTCTTTAATCAAGAATCTCACAAATCAATAAATTATTTTATATTGCAAGTGCCTCTACATTTTCAGGCCAGGCTTATACAGCCTGTATGTGCAGACTTCAACACTAGATATGTGCCCTCCTTAATCATTTGTTGTTAATATACCTTTGAAGTGGCAGCTACATGTTCATTTTAGATTAAACAATCATTTGCCGGGAAATAATGGAGGATGATTTGGGATCAACTTTGGTTGTCTAACAGAGGATGATTTAGGATCAATTTTGGTTTTCCAACAGGCAAGTTCCCAACAGGAAAGTTGATCCCAGCAAAACATAACAGCCACTGCAGTGATTGGTTATATTTAAGGGTAATAATGATGTGGTCAAAATAGTGAACTACTTCTCAAGCCAGAACCACGAAGCTCACCCGCACTCAGCCTTCCGCTGCACAAATCACTAGTCAACGCCACATCATTTTGAAATGAATGGGAGCTGAGCGTGTGGCTTTGGTAGGTGTACCATGCCCTTTATCAGGGAAAACTGATGTTGCTACGTAAAGCTATGTAGGTTGCACTGAGGGAAATTGAGTAAGGCGTTATTTATTTGAAACCAGAAAAGGAACCAGGCAAGCCGAGTTCAGCCGGCCCACAATTGAAAGTGATAAATGTTGTTGCCCTCACTAGTTTCGAACCCGGGTCGCCCACGTGAGTGGCTACAGTAGGTCTTTAACCGCTACACCACAGTGCTATACGGTTGCCCAGTGTCGGTATAGCATCTCGACATTAGATCATCTTGTCACGCATTAACATCACACCAATTTGAATATTTCGCTGGACACCATTAAGCATGTGAGACTGAATATGAACTCTACACAGCCAAAGCTATTTCATGGCACAAAAACGTTAGTTATTCTTTAATTCGTGAATGACATTGATACATTAACTATCAATATAGGTGATAAGTGACTTTTCCGTCAAGTGAAAAGACGAGAGAATCGTAGAAACCCCTACTCTTTTACTGCCCAAGGGGTTTTGATCTAGCCTATATTATCCCAAAAATCATGCATGGATGTGTACTTCAAAAATCCACCAGATACAGTCGCAATATAAACAGTTTTATTTTAGGCTTACTATAACGTATCTACTGAAGGTTGTAGCCAGCTAAGTTTTTGTCTATCCTGACCTAAAAAGCATGCACGGATGCGTACTTTGAAAATCCACCAGAAATAGTTGCAATATAATCATAAACAGTTTTATTTTAGGCTTACTACAACAGAGGGTTGCAGCCAGTCAGTCGGTCGCTCACTCGCTCCTCTTGGCCGGCTCCCCTAACGCGGTCCAGCAAAAATATCTAGTAAGGGATTACTTAAATTAAATAACTAATGTGTTGCATTACTTGTTACCTTCAAAAAGTAGTCTGACAACTGTAACGCATTACTTAGTAACGCATTACACACAACACTGGTCAGGACGTGCATGAGATGTGAAGATATAGGCCCAATAGTTTATCAACATTTTAAGCTAACATTGTGTTTCACCAGCCCTAATAATTGTTACAATGTATACCCCCACTAAACTACTTTGATATTCATTAGTGGTAATTACACAATGGCTACTAAAGAAAGTGGTAATACTGTATATTCCAGCATATAGCCTCCACTGCCAGCCGTTTGACATTGTTTTAATGTAAAATGGCTACTGTAGTTGTCCATTGCATTCTATCACGAGTAGTTCACATTCAGGAATTAATATTAACATACATGTGTCATTTTGCCTTGCCCAGGGCACGCAGTTAAGAGTTTGAAGTTTTACTTAAACATGTTGGAGGCAGATCTGCCAACATGTTTGCTGGAAACTATGGAATAGGCAGGATAGACACACATTTTCTTATGTTGCTGAAAAATTGGAGCAGTTGTATTATAAAATTGGAGCAGTGTTGTCTGACTTTGTATACCTTAATTTTGCAAAATATTTCCTAAACTGCTGTTTAGCAAAGGTAAGGCTAGGTTCTGTTCTAGGCATAAGCACCCGACAGCTAGGGAGCCCCTGCCCGCTAGGGGAGAGGGGGCCCCAAATCAAATTTTGCTTAGGGCCCCGGAAAGGCTAGAGCCAGCGCTGGGTAAAGCACACAGTGTAAAAAATGAGAACAGCTGACATGCACTTGGAATGATCTCAAATCAAGAATCACATATTGCTCCACCTAAACTCTACTGTTATAGTAGACCTGTTACTGACATACAGTAAATAGAGTAAATTAAGTGTAAAACTCGGTCAACCACACTTTTGTAACAGAAAAACAAATATTGGCTGTTTAAAGTTCCCAACTACGTTTAAACAAGAAAAGGACCCCTCTTTTCAGGTCTAGGATGAAAGCCTAGAGATTTAGATTTATTAGTATAGTTAGTCACACCTAGTGGTCCAATACATTAATTTTCGATTACATTCCGGTTAGTGCAATTGTTAGTATTTATAATTATGAATTTATTTCCCCCCCTTATTCTCCTTTTTCAAAAAGCATTCCATGATTACCCTTAACTTTGTAGATCAACTTGGGGGCATCATAGATCAAAACCAAAATCACCCCCTTGTTCCAAGGTCTCTGTCCATTACATACAGTATGTGACAAGACAACCGCCACTAACGACTCTGGGTAGATTCATCTGTACAGTAGCTCAGACCAGAGGGCACTCTACATTGGCAAAGACAGCAGAAAGCAGCATTCTGATAATGCGTTTAACTTGATGGCCTACATCGGCTGATTCTGCTGCACACAGGGGAAAAAATGGTGCAGCTAGAACACACACAAAGGGAATCAGGAAAAATAATAACAAGACCGACCTAATATTGGAATGCCAGTGTGCTAGTGGACCTTAGTGTGCGCAGGCACCTAAAACTGACGTTTGGTAAGCAGTAGTAGTAGTTTCTGTGGTTTAGGTAGTCTAGCAAATAGAATTTTGGACCAGTAAAACAAAGTGTATCAGATCAAATCCCAGAGCCACCAAGGTGAAAAACCTGGGTCAAATTGTACGGTTTGTTGAAATACGTTTTATATGTTCATCAAAAGAGAGGCCAGGGTTGAGGGTAAAGCCGAGTTCACACAGTTTTTTGGGGTATGACCAAATATCTGTCAAGGTTCATTGTGAGATCAGACAGCTAATCTCTTTTTCTTGGGACCTACAATGAGCATTTCTTATTTTCCTGAAATGTTCTGCATTTCTTTTTTTTTTTCAAAAACTGTTGTAATCCACTTCATTATGTCTATATTGATGAGGAAAAATTCTATGTAATCTATCTTAGATTAACGCAGTAACGTAATTAGATTTGAGTCTCCCTTATTAAAAACCATGGCTTGGGGAATCAATTATTGCGATCCATCATTAGCAATCTACTGTAAATGCCTACTCTTTTTAAACTTGGTTACATTGCATTTCTTCTTGCAATAAAATGGTGGCGTACTTCATAGAACAACCAGATTTAGCGGAAGGTTGAGAAAGTATGAATTCTAATTTCTACTGGTGTGTGTGTGTTAATGTAGTTATTACATGGCAACCCGGAAAAAAATCCTATTTCGCGTTTCGTTTTTGGTGCCACTGCCAGTAATGCACTCATAAGTAACTATAACAGATCTCATTGGTAAACACCAAATTTACGTGTACCTCGCTTATATACAGTAACCTACCGACAAACAATATCATTAACACACATTTACCAGTAGAAATGACTGTTTACATTGATCATTTCGTTATGACAAACTAAGCTATACCTTCGCAGTAACTTGACGAAAACAAGGATAGGCACAGAACACCACATGGGCATGATCAACATTGGTTCTTCAAACATAATTATTGTTTTAAAAAGTGTATTTTTTGTATTCTAAAAATTATTATTGTATTTTCTGATTTACATTTTGTTAGGGAGACGGTATCCGAGTTTGTTATGAATTCTGGAACTTACAGAGGAAGAGGAAGTAGATTCTAATGCAAAATTCAAATTTGCTCATTCTAGAGTGTGTTGAGATCTTGTGTTTTTATGCTGACATTGGTAATTAGTCCATTTAGTTGTTGTGCTGTGGTGAAATCCCCACTAAGATCACGCTTTTTCAACTGTCAATTTTGTTGTGGACATCATCTCATTCAAATTAAATAAAAGACTGAGTACTACGATACGGAAGTAAGAGGGTAAGAGGAATGTTTTGATGTTTGAAACTAGTTCAACCTCCATATGAAGTTAAACCAAAGAACTCCCTATCACTCTTTACAGTACCTACCACTCAAAAAATGAGTATGATCTGGTTTATATTGTTTGATTCACACTAAGTCTGCAAACTGTGGTAAGTAAGAGGTAGGAGTGAGTGCTTTGATGACAAATTGAACGACTATTTAGGTTTATGGTTAGAGCATGCTTTGCAATCTGGAGGAAAATAGGGGAGGGTCATTCTTTTTATTTTATAAAAGGGAGGGCTTCTATTTTTTTAACTAGGGCAAGGGAGGTTGACATTATTTATAAACAATAGGAGTTTCTTATTGTTTTAGAGTAGTTTGCTTGTTATCTCAATGTGTACTCGATCCTGTATGTACATGCCAGGTTGGGCTAGTCAGGGTTTATGGTATGCGCAAGATTCTAGACCAAAGTTCTGCGGTTACTGTGTGTGGTATGAATGAGAAGCGTGCCTCTATGCAGGCCGGGGGGTGGGGGGCGCAAAGGCTGTCTACATTCCCCGCCTCATAGAATTTGCGAATCCCCAGTTTTGTTTATCTATAAACTGCTGCTCTTAACCTTGTGTGGATCTTATAACATACTAAACATATTTGGCTGTAGTGTCTGGGAAAGAGCTTTCTCTGCTGCATAATTATTCTACCTCAACGGCAGCTGCCCACGTGATGTGACACAACAATTTTGCACGCCAACAAAGGTTAAGTGATGCTAGCTATCATATCTCATGGTAAAAATACAAAACAGGAATTAAACCTCTCCATGGTAGAGCTTTGTTAATGATGGGAGAATGTCTGTCATCTGGAAATGAAGGCAAATGTGTGCCCCCCCCAAAAAAATATAACAATTTAATTATATGGAAAAAAAACATCTATATATACATATATTGATCCATTTCATGAAATAGCCTTTACCCAGTAGCCTACCCAAAGAAAGTTAATTTGACTTTGAGCAGCAGACTGATTTATGATGGTATATTTCAGCTGGCTATCTAGGTAAATATGTTTATCTATAAGACTATGAGTAGGTACTTTGCAGTTGCATCTTATAAAAATAAGTATTTTAATCAATTAATTGCCTACATTGATTGAAAAACGTACCCTAATTTTTGCTAGCTAGGCTGACTTTACACAGCAGCAGATAACATGTTATCTTAGCTCTAATCTCTTTTTATGTAGCCAGTCAGACCCTTGTAGTAGGGAATTATAATGCTTTAGCTGTGTCATTTGTTTTTCACTCATAAACATCATCCATTTGCAACATGTATGTTGCAACTAGTGAATGACAGTTTGCTCTAATGATACCCATTATGAATAATAGAAAGGCATCTGCCGAGATTTCTTTGCAAATATTAAAGTTGCTGGAAACATTAAGCATCATTAACAACATATTCCTTAATGTCACATACAGTAGTACATGCTTTGTACTACAGGAGCAATAATAGATATAGATTTTTGACATTTGTGAGGGAATATCCACTGTGCTGGACTGTCTTTTTTGAACCATAGAACATTGTCCAAATAGCTTGTTGGGGTGGAGGTGGCATGTAATTGTAGTTCTGGAGGCCAAGATTCACAATGATGACTAAAATAAAAAAAAAAAAAAATATACATTACTGGTCAAAAGTTTTAGAACACCCCCATTTTTCCAGTTTTATTGAAACATAAGCTGTTCAAGTGCAATTGTTAGTATTTATAATTATGAATTTATTTCCCCCCCTTATTCTCCTTTTTCAAAAAGCATTCCATGATTACCCTTAACTTTGTAGATCAACTTGGGGGCATCATAGATCAAAACCAAAATCACCCCCTTGTTCCAAGGTCTCTGTCCATTACATACAGTATGTGACAAGACAACCTTTTTTGAATCATTGAACATTCTGAGCTTAGGCGATTGAGAAAAAGCATAAAGCTGCAGATATGGGGGCCGAAGATCTCAATAAGGAGCTCGGGTGTGAAATATCTGACCTACAGAGAAGCAAGGAGCACCTGCTAACTCCAGAGTGAAATCCAACACTTATGTAGTGTTGGTAAGGACTGATGATTCCAATAAATCAAACAAAGATCTAAAGACCTCAACTCTTACATATATAGTTTATTCTTTCTTGGGATTTTTTGGGGGAGGGGGTGAATTGTTTGTGTTCATTTTTGTGTCTTGTCTCATCAGACTATAATGGTATATTTTCTTATTATATCTTATATCTTATTTAATGAGGAAAAGTATAAAAAAACACTGCTGTGATCATCACTATCCTCTTGCAATAGGACCAGCTGGGTGGCGAAAACAGTGCTAGCAGTACCTCAAAAGGTAGGGCTGAAGTCATGCAAAGCTTGAAAAAAGCCCTTCATCAATGAAAAGCAAAGAAGAGCCTGGCTGGGGTTTGTAAAAGAGCATAAGGATTGGACCGTAGAGGACTGGAGTAAGGTCATCTCTGATTCCAGTGAGGCCAATTTTCAGCTTTGCCCAACACCTCGTCTAATGGTTAGTTGAATCAGGCCATGTACAATGTTGTCTTGGAAGAAAACTTGCTTCCTTGTGCTCTGACAATGTTCCCCAACTCTGAGGATTGTCTTTTCCAGCAGAACTATGCCCCATGCCACACAGCCAGGTCAATCAAGGTGTGGATGGAGGACCACCAGATCAAGACCCTGTCATGACCAGCCCAATCACCAGACCTGATCCCCATTGGAAACCTCTGGAATGTGATCAAGAGGAAGATGAATGGTCACAAGCCATCGAACAAAGCCAAGCTGCTTGAATTTTTAAAGTGATTGAAAATCAGTGTTATTTCACCAAATATTGATTTCTGAACTCTTTCTAAGTTAAAACATTATTATTGTGTTATTTAACTGTGAATATGAACACATTTTCTTTGCATTAAGGTCTAACAACATTGCATATTTTTTTGTTATTTTGACCTGTTATCATTTTCTGCAAATAAATGCTCTAAATGACAATAATTTTATTTGGAATTTGGGAGAAATGTTATCACTGGATGTGCCACTAGACCCTGACACAGAGCCTCCCTGGCTCATTGTTTCTGTTGATGGGGAACAAGTGATGGCTGGACACTACGTAATCTCCTAGACAATCCAACAAGATTTGACAGTAATTTCATTGTTCTGAAAGAAGGGCTTCTCCTCTGGGAGATTCTACTGTGAGGTTCAGGTTAAAGGGAAGACTCACCGGTCGTTGGGAGTAGTCAAGGAATCTAGAAACTGTCAGGAACGGGAGTGGGGACCCAATCGCAGAAAGGAAGAGCGACGGGGTAGAGACAGAGAGGGCAATCGGAGTCAGGCAGGGAACCGATTCCCAGACAGGGGGCTGGGGTGCAGACCGGTGGCAGGCAGAGTAGTCGGGGACAGGCCTTAGGTCGGTACACGGGCGGACGGCAGAAGTACCGCGAGGAGCAGGCAGAGTAGTCAGGGACGGGCAGATGGTCGACACACGGGCTGGCAGCTGAGGTACAGGAAGGGAGCAGGCAGAGAAGTCGGGGACAGGCAACGAGTCGGTACACGGAAAATCCAAACAGAAGAAAGACTCGAACGTAGCTGAGAAGCGCATGTAGTAATCGACCATGATCCAGAGGGGAAGGAATGACAGAGAGCAGAGGATATCCTGTGGGTAACGAGGTGAGTGGGAACAGGTGCGTGATTGCAGATTGGGAACAGGTGTGACGGAGGAGTGGGTGCGCGCCTGCAGCTCAGGGACGTGAGCGCCTGCCTCTGCGCGTTCGCGGAGGTGGGGGCGTGACAGAAACAGGATGGTGCAGAATATACTAACTACTATGCATGTTGTCTGGGCATCATTTCAGGTCTCATTTTCTTTCTTTCACTGGCTTCATCAATTGTCAACCCTGTGTCAAAACATGATTGTTAAAACAGCCCCAAGGACCATCAGTCTTGTTATTAAAACAGTATTGAATTACCCTAACAAACGCTAATGAGTTAGTTCTCCTGATCTGAATTTTCTGATCATCAATTGATCTACTGTTTGTTTTTATACATTCTTTGTAAAATATTTCTACTTTTATGTAGCATAGTGTGGTATTCAATTGTTCAATTCTATCTATGGCCCTGTCTAGTCACAATAACACCCAATGGACTTGGGATAGTTAAGACTGAAGCATGTTTTGCTCACATTGATTCTGCCTGTTTTCTCACAGCTCTTCCAACCAGGAAGTCATGTGGGTCACATATGAGAGCACAATCACCCATGACCTAACAACCTCAGTTAGATTTGGGGGAGTCTGGGCCTCCTGGGCAAGCCCCAGAGCTCAAGTAAATACTTTGCGCCATGGAGGGACAGATCACCGGGTTAGTTACAGCTTTCGGGCGAAATGATGTCTCACCTGGCAGAACGGCCGAGGGAGGAGAGCCCTGTTGATCCTGCTGGAGCGACAGCGCCTCCTCCGCTTGGTCGTGTAGAGTCTAGTCGTGCCCAAGAGAGGGAACTCCGGAGAGCTATTCTCCGGAGAGTATTTTGGGGACCAGCCACTCTCCGAATACAAGAAGGTAATCTTCCTTCTCACTGGGCGCGCCCTTGAATGGGCAACAGCACTGTGGGACAGTGGGTCTGAGGAACTGAGGGTGTTTCACAGGTTCATGGCACAAATCTGTGCCGTTTTTGACCATCCTGCATAGGGTAGGGATGGGAGCAAGTGGCTTTTGCACATGAGGCAGGATAACAGGTCGGCCTCGGAGTATGCCCTGAGGTTCTGGACAGTGGCGGCATCCAGCGGATGAAATGATCTGGCCCTGAGTACTGCCTTCGGCAAGGGTTTGCAGATGGAGGTCCAAATGGAGCTGGCGTGCGTCAGCAGTTCTGTCTCACGGAATGCCTTCATCTCCCGGGCTATTGCGATCGACGGGCAGCTCTGGGACCGCCTGGCACGCCGTCCCCATCTCCTATCCTCCCAGATGGAGCCGGAACCTGAGCCCATGGAGCTGGGAATCACCAGAATCTCCGCGGAGGAGAGAGAACGCTGGGGTCGTCAGGGTTTGTGCCTGTTCTGTGGGGAGAAGGGGCACTACTGAAAGGGGTGCTCCTTGGCCCAGACACGGAGCAGGAAACGAGTGAGTACGCAAAGAGTACAATTGGGCACAGAAGGTGCCTTGCGTCTATGTAATATTGCTAGTCTGTTCTGTTGTCCAATTGCGTTGTCTAGTGGTTTTTCATCTCACCCCTCTACAGCACTTATCGACTCCGGAGCTGCGGGGAGCTTAATAGACCAGTCCCTGGTCGCTGCGCTCGGGCTGCCGTTGCACCGTTTGAGGTCCTCGATGCCCATTCAAGTCACACTCACTATCAACGGCTGCCATCAGGAGAGATTGGAGTTGCTGGTGATGACGTCATCCATACAACCCGTCATCCTGGGTCTTCCATGACTCCAACAGCACGACCCCAACATTGCATGGAGCAAGCAGAAGATTCTGGGATGGTCGACGAGGTGCCGGAAGACCTGCCTGACCATCACGTGCGGAGCCACGACGGTGGAAGGTCGTGAGGTCGCCCTCCCAGCCAACATCCCGCCGGAGTACACAGACCTGAGTGGGGTGTTCTCCAGCAGCAAGGCCAGGTGTCTCCCTCCCCACCGCTTCTGGGACTGTGCCACCGACCTCCTAACAGAGGCCGCGCCCCCTAGGAACAGGATCTACCCGCTCTCTGTGGCCGAAAACCAAGCTATGGCCATCGGCCATAGAGCAGCTGAAAGGGGCGCACGTCTTCACCAAGCTCAACCTCCAGAGCGCATACAACCTTGTGCTTATCCGGGAAGGAGACGAGTGGAAGACTGCGTTCAAGCATGGCGTCAGGCCACTATGAATACCTGGTTATGCCGTACGCCTTAGCCAATGTGCCTGTGGTGTTCCAGGATATGATGGGGAGGTACGTAGTGGTGTACATAGATGACATTCCGATTTACTCTTGAACATACCCTGAACACGTGGCCGTGCTGTTCTGCGACATCCCCAAAAACACCACCTATACGCTAAAGGGAAAAAGTGTGTGTTCCACACCCCTACCGTTTCCTTCCTCGCATACCACATAGCTGCAGAGGGCGTATGCTTGGAAGAGCTGAAGGTGGAGGTGGTGAGGTCGTGGCCAGTCCCGAAGAACATCAAGGAACTCCAGAGCTTCATTGGGTTCGCCAACTTCTACCGCCGATTCATCCGAGAATTCAGCACCATCCCAGCGCCACTCACGTCATTGTTGAAAGGCCAACCTCAAAGCCTCCGCTAGACCCTGGACGCAGAGAAGGCGTTTCTCGACCTGAAGGGAAGGTTCACCATAGCACCACTCCTAAAACACCCCGACCCCCTCAAGCACTTCACGGTCGAGGTGGATGCGTCCGAGGTCGGGGTGGGGGCGGTGCTCTCCCAGCAGCACAGGAACCCCCCAGGCTACACCCCTGTGCATACTACACCAAGAAACTGTCTGCTGTGGAGAGGAACTATGACGTGGGTGACCGGGAGCTACTGGCGGTGAGGTTGGCACAGGAGGAATGGAGACACTGGCTCGAGGGCACCCAGGTGCCGTTCACTGTCCTAACCGACCATCAGAACCTGGAATACGTCAGGGCAGCGCAGCGCCTCAAACCCTGGAAGGCCCAGTGGACCCTCTTCTTCAAGCGTTTCCAGTTCACCCTGACGTACCAACCTGGTACCAAGAACATCATGGCGGACGCACTCTCCCGCCTACACGACCGGGGGGCCAAACTACAGAGAGACATTCCCATCCTACCGGCCTCCTGCATTGTGGGTCCTGTCTCCTGGGACATAGACATGGACATATAAAAAGCAGGGAGATGTGCCCCCCAGACAAGATCTACATGCCCCGGAGAGTGCAGGGCCAGCTGGTGATCTGGTTCCACACCAGTGACAGGACATCCGGGCATCAGTCGGACTCTGGAGGGGCTCAGAGTGAAGTATTAGTGATCTGGTATGGGGAGGACTGTGCGACACTACGTCATGTCGTGTACAGTGTGTGCACAGTCTAAGGCACTGCGAACGGCTCCAGCGGGGAAACTACATCAGCTCCCTGTGCCTCAGCGGCCCCGGTCACACCTGGCGGTGGACTTCCTCACTGACTTATCGCCAGCAGAGGGGAAAATGACCATCGCTGTGGTAGTGGACAGATTCTCTAAGATGGTCAGGTTCATCCCACTACCCGGCCTCCCCTCTGCTCTCGAGGGCGCTGAGGTGCTGTTTCAGCAGGTTTTCCCGGCTGTATGGGCTTCTGGAGGATATTGTGACTGACCGCGGCCCCCAATTTACATGCCGCATTTGGAAAGCCTTTATGTCCAGGCTGGGGGTCGCGGTCAGGCTCACATCCGGGTATCACCCGCAGGCTAACGGGAAGGCTGATACGTGTGTCCACGGTTTGTCAAAAGTTACTGCATTATTTTATGCGGGCATTCTCTATTTGGACTATGGCTGAAAGCATCAGAAAGTATTAATTTAAACTGAATTTGTTGAAAACAGAATATATTCATGTTCATTTATTTATTTAACTTATTTAAGTATTTTTCAATCATTTTCGCACTAATCAAGAACTGGAAAGGTTCCTCCAGTCCTACTGCATGGACCGTCCAGGTTAGTGGACCCGTTTTCTCCCCTGGGCAGAATATGCTCAGAACTCCCTGTGCCATTCCTCCACAAGTTTTGTCTCACACGCTTGAGTTTTACCTAAACACCTTTGAGAAAGGGTTACGCCACTGGTCTCCCCAAGCCCCTGTTCAACTGCTACGGGTGCTGCTTCCCATTGCCATGTCCAACTTTTGGGTGGGACACTTCTTCCTATGGTCAAGCTTAACGCCACTAGGGCCCTGTGTGGCTGGCTGCTGGCCGGAGGAGCCTTCTTCCTCGAGGGGATGGAGCCCAGAGCTTCCATCGTCTCAAAACAGTGGCAGCTCACCAACACAGCTGGCTCAAAAAGTGATTTGTACATTGAAGACCTTGTCCCCCTCTCTCTTAGTGACCCGAACACTACTGAGTCAGAGAGCCCTCTGGCTAACCACAACATGAGCCATGACCCTACCCATTGCCTCTGCCACACACTTGCGTGATCGAGAAGTGTCCCCATTGTGCGCATCATTGCAAAGCTTTTTGGCCAAAGCTTTTTGTGCTGAATAAACACAGAGGAGGGCTGCCATGTTGACCGGTAGACGCAGTTGTAGGTCACAGGAGTGTAACAGTCAGCAGTGTGTGGCAACTTGGGAACCACAAAGAAGGACAACAGAGCCTTGGGGTTAAAAAGCTCTGCTGGAGAGAGTTAAATGGGAGGGGAGGCGACCCATTCCAAGGTCTCCATACCCACCATGTCCAAATGAGAGTAGCTGGCAGCCATTGCAGGGGAGCTAGTTGGTTCAGCCCTTGAGGATTCCATCAGGGCAGCAAGGTCTGGGAAGACTAGCACGTGCTAACGGACCAAGGAGGAAGAGTTCTGCAAAGAAAACCCATCCATCCTGGTCCTCTTAGATGGAGGAGCAAGAACCAGAAACTCTACCTGGAGCTCCTTGGCTGTCCATCTTACAGCCACAAGAAAAGGGACTTCCACAGAACACCCTCTAACCTTCTACAGTTTACTGGAGGGTGTTTGTTGTGGGGTGGCCCCAGAGAACTCCTCCTCTAACGCCAAATTCAACTCTAGATCAAATAAGGCAGCAACTGCTTCAGGGGGAGCTCAAGATCCTCGCCCACGTCAACAGGGGGAAGGAGCTGGTGGGAAACCTGGGTTCCCAGGCCAACTAGAGAGGAGCAAGGCAATCCGGGTGAGCCACTCAACACATTCGGCCCTGAGATGGAAAGTTTCCTGGTTGTAACGTAACCAAGGCAAGTGTCAAGGCAAGAAATGTTTAGCTGATGGTTATTCAACACTAATAGCACATCCGCAACCACCGACAGAGGACTTGCTAGCCCTGCGCTGCATTTCCCAGGGAGCGTCAACATGCAAACAGAACACAGCTGATAATTACTCAGCGGAACCAAACAGCAGGGAACAAAGACCATCCGAAGACCTTGTCAAGGCACCCCTGGGTGGGAAATTAAGAAAAGCTGGGGCTGTGAACAAACCTTCAACCGTGCCTGCTAATGAATGTGCAACGACCTAGCAAAAACAATTAACCAACATGAGAAAAAACTGAGTCTCAGAAAATCTGAGTAGTAACCACAGTCTAAAGTCAGGTGTATCACTCATTTAGGTGGAAACGCTGAGACACTACTTACTGAAAAGGATGTGCGCTATTACAGGCTACCAACCAGACTCATGTAAAGACATACAGTTTAACAGTGTTCTGGCCATTGCAGGGCATTGTATAGCCTAGCTTTTTGGGCTATTAAAATGACCTGATTGGCCCGTTGGGCATGATTAAAGTTTGGCTTCACCAATGTACTCACCTGGAGGGAGTGTCACATAGAGATGTTGACTGACAGAAAACCATTCTTTGAATGAACACATTAAAAAAAGCATGCTTGGTTGTTTTACTGGTAAATTGAATACCAGGGGCTGCCACATTGGGCTAAACCATCCTTACTCAAGGACAGAACAGCGTTTCACCTTTCCTGACTGGTAGACACGGTAATGCTTAAATAATCATTGGAGCACTCTAACAAGGCAACTGCTGCTGTCTCTATGGATAAGCCCCTACATTTCTTAGGCCTGTGCGAAGTGCAGGCTTTGGAACAGTGTTATTAAAATCTGGGTTACACAGCCTGCCAATATGGGATTACTTCTATAGATTCCATGGAAACATGGCAATTACATAATTGTTATCTTTTAGTCACTTTTCTCTTTGGTATTGCTTGAAATGATCACCAATGCATTCTTATAGCACAAATTCCAACAATTATTACCACATTAATTAGTAAATGGCACAAATATGACTGAGTATTAATTCAGTCACACATTGATGAAATAAATAATAAAATATATATATTATTTTAATTGGCACATTATTATGAAATTATTTTTCACAATGCCAAACAAAATAATTGTATGATATTTCATAGTAATACATTGTATTTCCCAAAGGCTTTTTTCATCCAAAGTTTTATTTCATAATGTCATGACCATTTTCATATTTCCAACCCTTTTATATTGTAGCCTACTTAATTATTTAATTGTCTATTTCATAATATCATCAATGCAAGCGGGTGGTCTTTACAAATTTCACCGACCTAGAAATCTCTAAAACATGATAAAAGCCAAGGATACCCCAGGGTTAAAATATCAGCTGTTTAAACATCCAGTGTCTTCAGAAAATATTCAGACCCTTTCACTTTCTCCACATTTTGTTGTATTCTGCACTTTATTTACAAATGAATTAATATATTTTCGCCATCAGTCTATGTGTTTTTAAATGTCTTTTGAAATGCGTTTGATTATTGGAATAACGTGTGCTAAATTAGTGTTAGATAGAAAACCTCCAGGACGGTAGCTCTTCAGGAATAGGTTTAAACAACCCTGTTCTAGATCTTCTCAAGCTCTTTCAGATTGGATGAGGTTTTACAGTGAACTGCAAAGTTCTGGTCTCCCCCGAGATGTTCAATAAGATATTAATGCAGGTGTTGGTTGGGCCACTCAAGGACATTCTCAGACTTGTCCCAAAGCCACAGTCTTGTCTTTCGCCAGACATTGCACATGATATTCTTGTGGCATGTCACATACCTTTTATTTAGGAGAGGCCCCTGTCGAGCTATTGACTGATGGGGGAAAATAACTTGTTCTTTGTGGTGGTTCCAAACTTTCCATTTCCCAACGATGGAGCCCCGTGTGTTCCCAGGAATTATCAATGCTTTAACACATTTTCATCAGGTCAATGCCTTGACAAAATCTCTGAGATGTCCGGGGAGTTCCGTGGACATGGTTTTGCATGGTTATTGCTCTCACATGCACTGAGTGGGACAATATATAGACACATTTGTGCATTTCTTTAAAATCATGAACATTCAATTGAATTTGCCACAGATGGACTCCAATTAAGTTCTAGAGATATGTCAAAGAAATCAAAGGACACGGGATGCATGGAAAAGGGTCTTGAGGTATTTCAGTTTTCCATTTTCAGTAAATTGGCATTTTTAAAAACATGTTTTCACTTTGTCATTATGGATAATTTTTTGTAGATTGATAGCAAAACATTTTTATAACCAATTATGAATGAAGTCTAAACAGAAAAAGTAAAGGGATCTGAACATTTTCCAAAGGCACTTTAGTCACTAAATAATGGGCAAGAGCTACCAGATAGCCAGAAAATATTTGTTTGACAAAATGACAGAGATGTCACAGAGGGGTTGCAAGATACCATGTAGTTAAAGCATCTCACCAGTAACCGAAATGTTGCTGGATGGAAATGTTTTTTTCCTGAGAAAGGCAGTTATCCAGTAATTTATTTTAAGTTGTTACTGTAATTGAAAAGGTGTTCTCAGTCAAATTACCTGATGAAAAATGAGGCAGAATTCTTCAGTTGACATAAAATGCATTCTGGTTATCATCCAGCGTGATAATGATGTTAGGAGTGCGTGTTGAACATGATTAGTTCTACCTTTCTATTATATTTGCAAGATTATTGCTAGCAACCTTATCATCAACATACAGTAATGCACCTGAGTATTTTGTGCATCAAATGTCATTTTTCAAAGCAACAAAGTGTGGGACTTTTTTTCTTAAATGACTTGTCATAAAATATGAATATTTCCTGTAAAGAAACAACCTCATCTGAAGAAACAAATAAATCTCACCAGTTTAACTGAGATTGACTGAGTTTTTATCCTTAACCATTTTCATAAATGCAACTTTCTTGTATGGTGTCCATTGTCTGACAAATTCCTTGAAACCATGCACTTTTGGCAAAATAAGAGGACAAATATGCCTGGAGGTCAGTGAGAGAGAATCCTTACATCACCAGTGCAGGAATCTTGTTCTTCTCTCTCCACAGTCAATAGCTTTTGTTCCTCTCTGAGACTAATTTCCAGAGTTAAGAGTGCTGCCAGATGACAGGCTGTCTCCTGGGTGCTGACACTTCCCCACTCCCTCACACGCAGGCGACTTACCTGTCTGTCCGAAATGCTGTCGCCTAGCAACCTGTTGTCTCAGCTCCACTGCTGATAGTGATCGCAGAGCCTAGCTCGGAGCTCCGCCAGGCTCAGGAGAGGACTGCAGCCATGGCCCACCTCTAGACATTGTAGAGGTCTGTTACTGTTCTGGGGAACTGAAAGGGAAAAACTCAAAAGGGATCATAGTTTTTTCCATCTCTCTGTTTCTCTCTCTTTCTTTCTCTCTCTCTTTCTCTCATTTATGCTCTTTCTCTCTTTCTCACTTCCTATTTTTCTCTTCTCTCTTTCTGTGTCTATTATTTTCTTTACCAATTCATGTGTCCAAACCTTTGACTGGCACTGTTTATACACCAGCATATGCTGAAACACCTCAACTGATACCTAGCATGTCATCTCATATGTTACATCATTAGATATTGACATACACTATATGGCCAAATGTATAAGGACACCCGACCATCACACCTATATGAGGTTGTTGGACATCCCATTCCAAAACCATGGGCATTAGTATGGAGTTGCAGCTATAACAGCCGCCACTCTTCTGAGAAGGCTTTCTACAAGATTTTGTAGTGTTTCTGTGGGAATGTGTGCCCATTCAGCCAAAAGAGCATTTGTGAGGTCAGGCACTGATGTTGGACGCGAAGGCCTGGCTCAAAATCACCGTTCCATTTCATATCAAAGGTGTTCAGTGGAGTTGAGGTTAGGTCTCTGTAGAGGCCACTCAAATTCCTCCACACCAACCTCGACGAACCATGTCTTTATGGACACTGCTTTATGCACAGGGGCACAGACATGCTGGAACAGGAAAGGGCCTTCCCCAAACTGTTGCAACAATGTTGGAAGCACCAAATTATCTAAAATGTCTTTGAATTAAGATGACCCTTCACTGGAACTAGGGGGCCGAGCCCAAACCCTGAAACACAGCCCCAAACCATTATCCCTCCACCTAACTTTACAGTGGGCACTATGCATTCCGGTAGGTTGCGTTCTCCTGGCATCCGCCACACCATCAGATTTGTCCACCAGACTGCCAGATAGGGAAGCGTGATTCATTACCAAAGAGAACCCATTTCCAGTGGCAGCAAGCTTTACACTAATCCAGCCGACGGATGGCATTGTGCATGTTGATGTGAGGATTACATACAGCTGCTCGGCCATGGAAACCCATTTCATGAAGCTCCTGATGCACAGTTATTGTGCTGATGTTGCTTCCAGATGCAGTTTGGAATTCTGTGGTGGGTGATGCAGTAGATGATAGGCGATGTTAAGGCACTATGTGATTCAGAACTCGGCGGCCCTGCTCTGTCGGTTTGCATGGTCTTCGTGGCTGGGCTGTTGTTGCTCCTAGATGCTTCCACTTCACAATCATAGCAATTATAGTTGACCGGGGCAGATCTACGAAAGTGGCACATTTAAAGCCACTGAGCTCTTCAGTACGCCCATTGTACTGCCAATGTTTGTCTGTGGAGATGTCATGGCTATGTGTTGGATTTTATGCATCTGTGAGCAATGGGTGTGGCTGAAACACCTGAACTCAATAACTAGTAGGGGTGTCCACATACTTTTGGCCATATAATGTATATTCCCAACCACATGTGCCACTGAAGACTGGATGGCTAATGGCTGCTTCAATCTTACAACACCCAGGACAGCTGACGGTCACTTCAGCTCCGCCGCTAAAGTCACTCAACATCTGACATAGAGTGAGACGTAGAGTGACTCCAGAGTGACACAACCCGGGGTTGTACTTCCACAATAGGCAAGACTGTGGGGAGCAGTCTTTCAGCACCACCCATCTGTCTTTCAGGACCATGGATAGCTCCTGGTCACTCCAGCTGAAGACACTATAGAGCAGGAAGAGCACTGTCTTTCAGCACTAGCCGCAAGCCTTTCAGGAGTCTGGACAGCTGAGGCCACTCTACGATCTCCCAGCTGCATGGGGATTGAGCCATCAGCCTGGCAGGGATAAAAGGCTGCCTCTCAACCTCACAAACCAGGGAACTTGCTACCTAAAAGCTGCTCTCTATTTAAGTCTCCCTCTGGTGCCTGTTCAAATGTCTAACTGTCCAGCCTGTCTTCCCTAATCCACACCAATGCCTGTGTGACATTTTACACATTCTCTGAGCCCTTTCTTCGTATGGGGAATACTTTTCTACCTTGTTTTTTTCTATGAGACTGGTATTCTGAAGTTAAAAGTTCACTAAATGCTTGAAGGTAGTGGGACAGTGTCTCCTAGTTCTTCTCCTGGAGGGCCACCGGGTAGTCCATCAGTGTGTCACAACTGGCTATTCCTCACATAGTCTATTCCTCACATAGTCCACTGTTTCCATTTAGGCCTAGTTAAAAAAGTCCACAAAGTGGTCTTTGTGCAACATTTGGAATAGCTCCCCATAACCCTGCCCTGACAAACACGCAACTAATGCACAAATCACCCAGCCATGAGTCGTGAAATCAGTGCAGAGTTGGAAAAAATTGTGGTTGTGTCCTTAATCGACCACTTCCATAAGTCGTTGTTTACTATTCACAACACATACTGGAATGCACCACACAGAATATGTCATTTCCGACTGTATGCTGTAAAGTAAGCAATAATTATCCGCATCCTAAGCATCAACACTGTGAAGGTGTCATTGATTGTGCAATCCCTGCCATTCATTTAGTTTTGTGGAAAACGTCATCTTTTGTAATTATCAGCTGTTGTCAAGCAAATGTGTGTGTGAAAAGACAATTATCTACCTCAGTAGAGTGAAGCTAATTCTAGGCCTTCTCTCAACTGGTTTAGTGGAATCCTCAGTCTTCTGTACCCCCTCTTTCCTTTGCTCTTTTTGAAAGAAAACAAAAGTTATGGGCCATTGAATGAATGTAAAGTAAGTAATGCTTACATGCTGGTTCTCCCACGGCACTGCAACTACATAAAATCAAATAAATACAAAAATAAAGGCACTACTGATAAAGATAGTAATGTCAATGAAGATCAGGTTGCAAACATAGATGTACTGAACCATCTTTACAACCTGCTAAAGAGTCTGAAAACATTTAAAAATGAATGGCATTAGGCTGGACCAGTGGTCTAAACTGCTACCCCTGGTGCACATTCACTACTCCAGAATGGGTCTGAATCTGGCCCACTGCTCTTTCAGCAAAAAAAAACTTCTCCCACAGTCTATCAATAAAGCATAAAATTGACAGAAAAGAAAACACAAAAAAGTGAATTAGATAATAAACCAGGCATTAAAAGTGTGTCATATGAAGAGTTAAAATGTCTTAAAACATTTTGGAAACATACTAAGTCAACTGATATTGCAGTTAACCTCGGTAAAGACAATAAGATGCACGGTTAAAACACAAACCGGGCACCTCATTCCATTTCACATTCTTTCTCTGGTTCTTGATGTTCATGTTAATCTGACAGTTTTCTTCCGGAAGGGATTCTGTCACATTTCCAAATGCCGTTAATGCCGCTACTGCAATTATCCGCTGCAGACTAACTGTGGCCTATGAGCCAAGCCATATGAGATGGCAACAGCGTGGCGGATTTGTTCTATGAATGCTGTTTCTCATACAAGGCAAAGACAGCGTTGCTACCAGAATGCTTTCTAAGAGGAACACTGAGTTTAGCGGAATAGACCTACCAGTGGACGCTGGAAATATTGTTCTGTTGTCTCCCTGGCACCCGATTTCCTATTAGTGAGCTACATCTGAAGGTTTAAGGATGCAATCATTTTAGTCATCGATTGCACAATTTCCAACTGAAATGTTGCCTCTGCTTTGAAAGCTAATCCCTCTAAATTGGACAGGGGCTGCCACATTGAGCTAACCATCCCTACTCAAGGACAGAACAGTGTTTCACCTTTCCTACTCAGTGATTCAATTTAGCCGCCTTACGGTTATTGTTTAGTTGCTCTGTAGCGCATAACAGGGACTATGTTAAAGATGAGACACATAAGACTCCTCTGTCACTATTCTGCACAGTCAGGTTGGTTTACAGGGCCTAATAGCTGAGGCCAGGATTGTGTTCACCACTGAATATGTTACAGAAGTAATTCCGTAACCTCTCCTGCTGGGTTTCCTTGCATTATAAAACTGCCTACCATATTGCAACATTGCTGATGTAGTCAAAACACGCTTACAGTGGCCGATAAGTGGCCCACCACTGGCAAAGTTACAGACTCAACGCTCAATTTGCGCATCAGCTTTTTTTGGTCATCCATTAGCCACGGTTGGTGCACTATTGGGCTCCGGCGACGTGAGCTGTCGACACAGGTCAAATTCCAGCTTATCCACGAGGGTGTGTTGCTTCGAGAGGTCCTGTAAGTGTTTGCCAGCTTGGAGAGCCCCTTGGAGATCATGTGCATTCCTTGACACCCAGCAGAGTTCAGAGATGGAACATGCTATCCCGCGTTATAATCCCTCCGACTGGGCACTGAGCAAAAAACAAATAAACCACCTCAGCATGAACATGTTCCCAGGGTAGGCTCAGCGTAGATGAAGGGACCAGGGAGAGATGGATAGATCTAGAACAGACCCCCCTTGCATTAGATTTTAACTGCTGAGTGAGGGCCAGGTTTGACAGTGCATCTTGAAGGCAAGGGGTCCTGGGGGAGAGCAGGCAGGCGAGGACGTTTGGCAACCGGGCACCATCCCCCCACTGATCCCCCACAAGCCTTCATGTTGCCGACCGGATGGATGGCTGATGAGTCATCAGCGCTGGCGGTGACCTATTCACAAGGGCCATGCGGGAGCCAAAGTGTTATGCATAGCGGTTCGAGTAAATGGCCTCCAAGTTTGGCTTCGGCACGTAGTGCCTATCATTTACTGCACACTCAGATGTCTGCATGTATTTGTGAATGGTGGGACGGGTTGCGTAAATTGACTACAATTGAAATGTTATTTTCCGGAAAATTTACTGTAGAGTAGGCCTAAATGCATTTCAATTTCAGATCTAGCCCAGACCACTGAATGAAATATAGTTAAGGGGAGATTTAGAGCACTGCTCTGCGGTATCATTAGATTGGCTGTTTGTGGAACTGAACTCTCCCTCACAACATTTGCACTTTTTATAAGCTGTGCCCTCGACGATGCCTCTTGCCTGGCCTTTCATTTGGGACGTAAATGTGATTTCCATTGGATGCTTTCCAAGTTATTCAGAGCAGAGTCCCACCACATTCAGCCTGCTTGCTGATAGCGCCAAGAGCTAAGTAGTATATGCTTTGCCCACCGACCCTCTTATAAATAAACACACATGCACACGCGCCAACAGAGACAAATATGGAAGATTATAATACTTTTCAACTTCAAATATCTCAGTCAATGTATAATGAATTAGAGGAATCACATTAAAAACATTGGTGGTTATGACTGCCACAGAATATTTTGGTCGTTTGGGCATTGAAAGGTATTCCTTAAAATTCCTCCACGCTGCTGATGGGCAAGCTGGTTCTGCTGACTTCATGAAACGGAGTCGCCAAGCAATTTGCCGCTGAGATGAGCACAGCGGCCCGTTTTTTTTGTGGTGGCCATCACAATAAATACGGTCTGATTGATGGACTGAGGACAGAGCCCTTCTGATGCACATGTCACTCTTTCTGATACGTCTCAAATTGAACTTTACCACTCAGGTCAAATTTATGAATGAACTATATAGTACCTCAATCCTTTAAGTGCTTGGGAAGTGTCTAAAATGCTCCAAAGACACATCAGCCTTCACAGTGCAAAGCAATCCCACAGTAACTGTTTTACATTTAAGATAGACAGCACTTATTAAAAAACAATTCGCGAAAACCAAAGCTAACAGTCTATGCAAATTATTTTGTTTGCTGTTTACTTTAATATCTGCATAACTAATTGCCACATTCCCAGGGACAAACAAAATTAATGCAACATTAATATGGTATTTTTGAAGGGTTTTCAGGGAGAAAATGTTCCCTGATGACTAATTGTGTGTGAAAGGTACTGTGGGGATTCTTAGCCAACTACTGGTACATTGACAACAACATCCTGACCATATTTTGAGCTCCTTTAATATTTGATAGCCTCAGATGTAAACAAATAAATATACTACAGCAAGTTATCTACGAAACTTTTTGCCATAGGAACCGTATGTAGTGTAGAAATATTTTGCAATGAGAACCTTTTTCTTGGATGAACTTTTTATATACATTTCTCATTCAAAACGTCTGGTATTGACCTAAAACAAAAAAAAAAGACCTAAAACATAAAACTGTTCCTTGTCCTTTGTGGAGAACTCCTGTTGTGCTTTGTGGAGTTTATTACAGTCATTTTGGTTGTGCGATTGAAGCTTAAAGTAACTTTACAATCCAAAATCTATTTTTTACTTTTACATTCAAACCACAAAAGTGGTATATGTCCCACTTGTGTGAAGTCTTACACTTGTAACAATATGTAGGCTAGAATATTCCACAATCAAAAATGGAAAAGATCAGCACAATATTATTTCCTAATTCTCTATACTGTTTTTACTCTAGAAGTATTCCTCATTTGGGAAAAAGAAATATGGCTGAATCTAAATTACAGAATTCATAGGATGTGGACAGTTCATGATATCTTACTACTGCTGGTGTTTGAAAACATCTGAAACATTTGAATTTTGGCCACTTTAAAAAGTTTGAACATTTCTTTAGCTCTCTTTTGATGACAAACAGCAACCAACTTAAATAGAGCGCATTATAGATGGATCTCTAGAAACCCTTGTGTGAGCACTTCAAAGATGGCTTTGAGAAGGAGGAAACGGTTCTTAAAGAGGAGGAAGAAGAAACATCTCTGCCAGACTAAATGACAGGGGGAGTAGCTGAGTGGAAAAGCCTTGAGCTGTAAAGGTGTACAAACAACACAGTGAGTGGGATCCGATAATGGAGTCTTTTCTCTTCCAACTCAAATCCATGTAAGTTATGTCTCTCAGTATCGGATCTGTAAACACCCACACTTCCAGCGGAGGCTCTGCTTTTGCTGTTGCCGAGTTCTTACTCTCACTCAGAGGAGCCGGTGATTTGCAATATATCACTCTGTTGGCCTGTCTGGCCAGCATCAGTATTACCGCTGAGTGATACTCAGTGATTTTGTATGGCTGTTGTTGGGGGAAAGAGGTGGGGGAAAAAATCCATCATCCAATTGCACACCTCTGAGGAATTTATTTGTTATGATTCTCAGTGGAGCACCACTGAATCAACATCCCGAGTCGAATGAAAAATAGATCAATGTCTTTTCTGCTTCGCTCATGAGCAGGGGTTCTGTGGAACTATAAATACAATGTAAACACGTCATGTACAGCCCTTTGATGTGACTGCTTGTCGGCTTGTGTGATGATGTGTATCGTGTCTGCTTGCGATAACCTTGTCTAAGAACGAGTGAAGTTATGTAGGTCTACGCCAATAGTTTTCTGAGTTTTACTGAATTCCTAGCCCTACTCTTTCCATAAATTATCAATATTTACACTCTTAACACGCTGTGTGGAATTGAAGATGGAGAAAACATATGCCATTTAGCATTTTGATATACAGAAAAGTTAACCCCCTTCCTGAAAATTAAGGTGACATTGACCTTTATTGCAATTGTGCATGAACATGAATTGTTAAACACAAACCCAGCTTTGCTAATCATATATTCCAACTATTAAATGGGGATGTTTGGTTTGTTTTTAAACCAATTTGTTTCCATGCCAGAAAGATGATGTACATTTGGTGCCTTTGTTTTTCGGTACTCAGTTTACTAGTTTCATTTGATTTATGGCTCATTCATTCTTGAAGAATATAACTTTTTCATTATCCTGTTTTGCTGTTTTTAAAGCAGTGATCAGCTGTTTCAATTAAGAGGTGGGGGCTAGTGCTAGAAGAGTGTAACATCCCTGATGCAATGAGAGCTATGGATGCAGGGACTGTCCATCAATGATTTACATTACAGTCTAAACCATGCTTTGAGGGTAAAGTGTTTTGGTACAGCTTGCTCAGGGTTTTTAAGGAATTGTTAGAAATCTTCTCATTCATACTTAAGTTTGAAAAAAGTGTACTGTGTTTGTTCTATGGTATAAAATCACAACGTTGCAGTTTTTACTCAAGAAGTTCTTCCATCCTAGCCAAATAAATCTGCATGCATGCGACTCCCCTTTCAAGAAATGTTGGTATATACAGTAATCATTATGATTTTACTCATCACAGCTCAGTATAGTTTACCAGTCATCTGTCTATCCTGTAACCCTAATGAAAGTGCATATTGGTTCAGCTGTGATCCCTTTCTTGTAACGTTACATTTTTGTCAATGCTGGTTGCACTCAACAAAAGTAAATAACTGTTGCACTCAACATGTCATGCAATCCAATGTCACCACCTCGGCTATTATCGAGCTACAAGGAATACAAAATGTTTGGGAAAATGTCATCCTTTCCTGGGTTTTTTCTGTCATAAGCAAAGAAGGGTCATGATTCTCTCTTTGCCTCTGCTTTACTGAGAAAAATTCAAAGGTCTAATCAGGTGTTGTTGTCTGTGTGAGCAGCCAGAGAGAATAGAAACAACGATAATGGCTTGGATGCCCACACAGACGTAATGAACTGGTTTTGGTCACAGAATGTTAGGGCCTCACCACGGTTATTGTAGTTCTATTATTTGCTGTTAGATTATGTTTTATAATTCAGGTTATTTTCAATTTTTATACAGACTTAGAAAAACAGTTGTGTGTTATGTATTATAGGCTTATAGTTTGTCTTTTTGGGATTTAACTTCTTGCTAATGGCATTAATACAGAATGTTAATGTAACAGTTTTGTGTAAAATTATTGTAAGAAAAATCTCAAAAGTACTATTTTCCAAATGCACTATTGTTCAAATATGGCCTTGCCTTGTCGAACAGGTAGGGAGAGTTCAAAAACGCATCGGTCAATTTGCAGCGTGCTTCATATCAAACTACTTGCTCAACCATGAAGTATTCTTGAACAAGCGCACTTGGTGTAAAGCACTCCTCTGGTGTGTGACCACAAGAGCTTTCAGGTCCCTGATTGGCCACAAGGAGTCACTATAACGAAGTGGGGTGCAGCAGACCATCTAACCATCTGTCTCCACCCCCCAGCGGTCCTTCTGGCATTTGTCATTATGACTAGTCTAATTTGTCATTATGACTAGACCAGCCCCTGTTCCCAAATGATGTCTGGTTACTAGAAGGTTGGTCTAAACATCAACTACTGATTGGTAGGTATGATGCCATGGTACAGTATAATGTGTATTAGAAGTAGGATGTTACATAAGATTTGATGGTGTAGTACACATTATGATATGATATAAAAAGTAAGATGTAATATAAGATGTATTATGCAATATAAAAAGTAGGATTTGAAGTTGGATGTCCTGACAAGCACATACTTGTTCTGGTTACTATTGGCAGGCAGCTAGCTGGCCCCATTCTCAGCTTGTCGTTATTCTGAAATGGTTTATAGGATTCTTTTGAGTTTTGTACCGATAACATTTATCTCCAGTCCATATAAGCTGCCATCTTCTAACACTGCAGTACCTGTGATTTTGCCCTTTCCAGCACTATACAAAAGGGCTGGTTCTGTGTTTGCTGCCACCATTGTTCGTGACTATGGCTAATGTATGGCTCTCGTCCCCTGAATTATTCCACTGTTAGACAGTGATAGCCTGTAATACTGATGATAACATAGCTATGACAATTTGAAACATTGGTTTAATGGCAGCATTTACAGGCCAGATTCAGAAGCTTAAGAATGCTCATTGAATGTCTAATTTTTATCCGCAATTGTGGTGAAAGATAAAATTTTGTGTATTATATTTTTTATCAGACTTTTTCATTTTCAGTTTATCTAATTGCTAATTGCTGAGTTTTGATTTTAGTTTGCTGCTTTCCTTTACTCTAATACCCCTGGGTTTAAAAACCGACAGGACTGGAGTCCATCCAGTGTTTTTCACTGGCAGCCCTGCGTAGACAAATGGATATGTGTTTAATGAAAGGCATTCAGGGTGGTATCGATTTTTCCCCACCGGTGTTGCTGGATATTTTACCCTTGAAATATATTTGGAACCTTGGTGCAGAATGGGGAGAAAAGGGTACTGGGCAGAGGTATTGTCATTATTTGGCCATTTTAAAACGTGTTAATATCAAAGGTGCCTCTTAACTCTGTTTTGTAGACTTCTTTTTAACCCACCTTTAAATTATGGCAATATTTTTGACATGATAAATAGGTGTATTTTTTTACGCGGATTCTATTAGATATCGGGTGTGGCGCGAGGCCAATGATGCACTGTATAATGAAATGAACCATTCTATGATCAATCAAAATATAAACTAATTAGTCCCCTGAGGTGTGTAAATTATTCCTTGGTCTGGACTGCTAACGACTTTAATAAATGTAATTACGCGCCGGTGTTTGGATTAAATGGATTAATCATGTCTATGTCGGCAATCGATCCTCCCCCTATAACCACATGCGCTCCCAGCACTTTTCCTTTAGTACCTCAGGCACCAATTCCTTATGAACTCTACCGCTGTTGATATGTTATCGTTCATCTCAATTCTCCTTGGTGTAATCAGTCGAGTAAGAGCCCTACCCATGTATCACCAAGAAGGAATTACCGTAGCTAGTTGAAATTGCGAGTCAGCGATTCCGGCTTTGTACGGACAGTGCCGTATAGGCATGATTAAACTAATGCAGCACTTCTTTCTGAAACTACCTACCTGAGAGCAGAAAAAAACAAAGTTCCTGAAATGAAAAAGTATCATATTGCTAATAGACCTGACTTTTTATCTGATTAACACTACTCTTAGCTTGTTTTTAACAGATCACCCCAAACCATGATCTTGAGCTGTGCACATTGGCATTAGGCTTCTGGAACAGAAAAGGATAGCTTCATTTGTCTTGGACACAGAAAGCACTTAGAAAGAACTAATGTGCTTTAAATAGGCTCAAAGATCACTTAGCCATAGAAGTGCTGACAAGCTCTTGCGTCTATTAAAACGTAACTGTTTTGGTCTGTGGTAACATCGTTGTGCTTAGGTTTTTGTACTTTTGACTGTTCTACAATTTTTCTTCTTTATTTTCTTTCACTTTTTTTTTTCTTGATTCCATCCAAGCAACCCTACCCGCTCAAATTCACCCACAACCTTAGCACAGAGAGAGAGAGCTGGTCACACTATTTTGAGACATGATTTCATTTGCCCCAAGTTGACCCCAGCCACGCCACTCCCTCAGTTAGTCCCTCAATGAACCACTCAGTCGGCAGTGCCCAATCAATAGTTAGAGATAAGAGCAGGTAGAGGAAACACGATATGGATCCCACTCCTGCCACCAGGGCACAGCCTAAGCCAGGCGCCTCTACAATGGGATTAAGTCATCAACTGGCAGTTCAAACAGCAGTGACGACCTAGAAGCCTAACCGTGCGGCTCTGTTAACATAAACGTTTTTGTAAAATTATTCTCTGCTCTTTTGATGTTATTACAAAATTATCATCCCGACTGGAGAGTCTGAGAGTGGGTCTGATCTAGGACATAAATGGTCCTGGGTTCTAGCAACAACCCTTTTTTTCCTCAAAGCCACAGTAATGTAGACAGCCAACTTACAGCTACCATGTCAGTCATGTTACATTTCAGTTGAACCATGTGTCAGTAGATGTCATAGGTGAGTACAGGTAAAGCTAGACAGAGTGCTTAATGGTTGCACCCCTTGATATTAATGCATGAATTAATGCAATTACAACCAGGGTAATGACGATAATGACTTTCAATCAATTTCTCAACAAAATATAAAAGGCATAACTGATATTTAAAAAAGTGTTAATGCATTCTAAGAAAAATACAGACATGTTACAAAAAATGAAATACCTGATTTCCCACTAAAACTATTAGTGTGAAAACTATTCATTATTTTTTTCTGCCAGTAAAGATTTTTTATCTGTGTTATTGTGGAATGGACTACAGGGAAGCCAGTTTAGCACCCAGACTCTTTTATTACAGAGCCATGCTGTTGTAAAATGTGCAGAATGTGGTTTGGCATTGTCATGCTAATATAAGCAAGGCCTTCCCTGAAAAAGACATCATCTGGGTGGCAGCATATGTTGCTCCAAAACCGGTATATGTTTTTCAGCATTAATAATGATATATTTTTCTCACCATTAACAATGATGTGCAGGTCACCCATGCCATGTGTACTAATACACCCCCATACCATTACGGATGCTGGCTTTTGAACTGTGCACTGATAGCAAACTGGATGGTCCCTCTCCTCTTTTGCCCGGAGGACGCGGCGTCCATGATTATCAAAAAAATCTCAAATTTGCATTTGTCAGTCCACAGGACATTTTTCCACTCCGCCTCAGTCCATCTTAAATGAGCTCAGGCCCAGAAAAGGTGGCAGCGATTCTGGATCTTGTTTATATATGGTCTCTTCTTGGCATGGTAAAGTTTTAACTTGCATTTCTGGATGCAGCGATGTACTGTGTTCACAGACAATGGTTTTCGGAAGTGTTCCTGAGCCCATGCAGTGATTCCCACTACAGAATCATGTCTGTTTTCAATGCAGTGCCGTCTGAGGGCCCGAAGATCACAGGTATCCAATATCGGTTTTTGGCCATGTCTTTTGCATACAGAGATTTCTCCGGATTCTCTGAATCTTTTAATGATAGTATGTAACGTAGGTGATGAGATCCCTAAACTCTTTGCAAATTTAAATTGCAAATTTTATTCTTAAATTGTTGCACTATTTGCCTTTCAAACTCTGTCGGAATAGCTGGGAGTGTTGCCATGACTCCCTATCTCTTCTTGTCTTTCACAGAGTGGTTAACCTCTCCCCATCTTTACTTCTGAAAGACCCATCCTCTCTGGGATGTGTTGTGAGATTTACATAACTTTTCCCATCTTTCATTGCCCCTGACACAGCTTTTTTGGAACATGTGTCTGGCATCAAAGTGGGCATATATTTTTCAAGAAACAATAACATTTCTCAGTTTCAACATTTGATATGTTGTCTTTTTACTATTTTCTTTTGAATATAGTATTTAAATGATTTGCACATCATTTTAATCTGTTTTTCTTTACATTTTACACAGCGTCCCAACTTGTTTGGAAACGGGGTTGTATATATTATATATATTTTTGAAATGCAAATGAAAAACTAGAACTTTTTGAATGCATTAGTATTCACCTCTTTTCCTACAACAAATCAGCTATGGTTCAGTTTCCTTCAGAAGTCAAGTAATTAGTTGAATTGAGTCACCTGTGTGAAATCTAAGTGTTAATTGATCTCAGAAATATATCCACCTTTTTTCTGGAAGGTGGATATATTGGGTTTTTTTCTGGAAGGCTGCTTAAAACGTCAGAGATCCCATCCAAGCAACCACACCATACAGACCAAGAACCTTTCAAACATGTCTTGTAGAAAGTTCTAGAAAATCAGACTTGGAGTAAAGGAAAATACTCCATAATGTGAACGCCAAAAATGGGGTGGATCCAAGGCTATACTAGAATGGTTTAAAAACAAAAGTAGGCCAGACTCAATCCAATTCAAAATCCGTGGCAAAAACTTGAATGTAGCTGTTAATGAACATTGCCCGTCCAAATTGAGAATGATTGAGAAAGTTTGACAAGAAGAATGGGCAAACATTGCACGAACCAGATGATAGTGACTAACCAAAAAAATCGACTTATAGCTGTAAATGCTGCAAAAGGTTATTCTAGCAAGTATTTTTTCAAGGGGGTGAAAGCATGTAACACATTGCTCTTTTTATGTCAAATTTTATTTTGTTTTATGTTAAACAATATTTTGCACATTCAACGTGTTTTGTATGTACTGTTAATCAAAGGGATAGAGACCTAACTGAATCAATTTTCAATACAGATTGTGACACAACAAAATGTAAAAAAGTATTTTGTCAAGTCAAAGTTTTTGAGTGTCTGTAATTTTTTTATAAATTGATGCATTAATTAGAATAACCTTTCAATTTTGTTGAATATTGCTACACTATGAAGGCACTCGATTTTGATTAATTCCAAATAGTCAATGAATTAATGTAACAAATCTAATTTAATATATAAAGAAAGTATTACAATTACAGTACTAGTATCAAAGATAAAACTAAAACTAGTAAAACAAAACTAGTCCTGAGGTATAGACTTTGTCAATTAGGGACACATTCCGAACTGTTCTGCGGCCATCTCTTATGACGGAGTGGTGTTATCTCGAGAAGCAAGCAAGCTAGGCAGTAACAAGCAGACCTTTGTCCCTGCATTCACACCATACAGAAACATCTGTTAACCATTCACATTCCAATGATTGCCTTCTGGAACGGAGCCAGGAACCCCCCCCCCTCCCCCTTTAGTGCATCATTCAGTAGTTTTGGCAAAGTCAGAAAACTCAGGGATATAACAACGGTTGTATTTTTACAGATTCATAACAGTGTCACCTCATAATAATGAGGGAGTGGTAGGCTACAGGAGTGTATAACATAGACAGGCCACCTTATTGGAACTATAGAGACCGGGGAAGGTAGAAAGTAATCTGACAAGCAGGTTAAATCCACAACAAAAATGCTAGGACCAGGAATAGCAAGGGTAAACAGGGACTAACCAGATATGTTGAAAAGTGTGGCAGGTTGAAAGCATGCAGCAGATTATGGCCGCTAATAGAAACCACTGCGCCTACATAATGAAGAATGATCGAATATGTAAATAAACATAGAATTGAAATTTTTCAGTTCCTTCAACTTTCACTTAGAGTAATGGTTATAGAGTAATAATCTCAACAATTCTATAATTAAAGTCTAAGCTGGGGTAAGGATGTAAGTGAAACCTAGTCTAATGAATGGTTCCTTCATTTCTGAACTGGTTGGTGGTTCTGTTCATTCTTGGCCATATTCAGAGGGTCCGTATGTATGGTTTTTACTGTATTACTAGCATAAATACAAGCACAAATGACCAGAAGACACCTGCAGTTAATGATTTAAATTACTGTTTAAAAAAAGGACTACAAAATTGTTCAGAGTGCCTGAGATATTTCCCAGTTAAACTTTATGTCCTCATACTCGCTTTAGACACTCGCTGTACTAACCACCCTGGACTAGCTAATACTATTCCGGTCTTGTTCTGAAAGAGAACAGGAGGAGGAGACAAGTTGTGTGATTCAGACTTGCAAATGCTACGTGCAGGATTCTAAACGGTGCCTCTTTAACTTACGGCAAACATTTTATTGACTTAAGTCCGTTTTAACACTACCTGTTCCAAGGTTCCAAAAAGTGTTTTGTCTTTGTCTTTTCAGGACAACCAGGGCTACAATTCAATCACAAAACAATTTGATACAAACAGTTATGTTAATGAGTTTTATTGACAAATGTCTGCACAAAAAGCGGTTGTCTAAAAATGTACCAGATAAAAAGCGTAAAAATTAAGTTTCCTGAAATTAATATTTAATTTAATGATTGTTTATAATTTCCATTCCTTGCAACTATGTGAGCTTGATATGGTATTATAAACAGTGTTCTGGATTTTCCTCTGATCTCCTGTGCAGAATATCTTCCTTGCCTTCTAACTACTGTTGTATGGCATCATAAAGCAAACAAATGTGCATGTTTGTGGGAGTTCCAGACATGCATTGATATCTTTATTTCTTTATTTCTCAAACAATTCAGACTTTTTAAGTCTTTTATGTAAAAGAGAAAGACCCAGCTCCAGTTCCTTCCTGCATCAATTTTTTCCCTCACAAAAACACTTAAAAATAGAAAGTAAATGCACTATATAAATGTATTCTACATGAAGGTGTGCTTAGAAGGTGGGGTTGGAGTATTGTGCATCTCAATGTTTGAAGAAGCCTTACCTTAGACGAAGTGAAACCCTGTGTGTTGAAGGGCTCCTTCATTTTTTGAAGTGAACCAAGCGAATAACATTTGGGGCTTTGTTCATGTTATGAATATGACTTGGGTGAAACTTTGGTGAAACTCCACAAGACATCAAACTTTGGTAACACTGTGGATGATTCAGTACTTGGTACTTGGTTCATGTCAACTGAGTACGAGCAAAGGAAGTTCATGTGAACCTCCATATGGACATAACATGGTTCACATGAGGTGAACTGAGAAGTAGTTAAACTTCCACATCATTCATGAGACACCGCTTTGTTATATGTCATCTGACTAGAGTGGCGAATAAGGTGTGTTGAAAACTCTAACACAGCTATAAGTTTGAAAGCATAGCATAAGCATTCTTTTCAGGGTTTGAGCCATGTCTGTGCCATTGGCTGACAAGTGGCTGGGAATCCCCGTGGGTGAGTTGGGCTCCTGCTGTGCTAACTGAGGCGACTAAGCATGCCCATACATGCATTGACCCATGTCACTTCCTGGTTGGAGAAGCTGCGTGGAAAAAAATAACAAGTTGGCGTGGATACCTATGAAGAAGAATCGCTGCATTCTTCAAATCTCCCGAATCCATTGAAAGTTGTTGAAATGAAGCAAAGCCGGTGATGCAATTTGATATGACGAAATTGGTGAAGGGAATAAAAGGGTTTCTTATTTTTCATGAATAAACTCCCTTTATTCATACAGTATTTATTCGGTCTTGCAGACAAACACATGGCTATGACCTAGGTTATAGGGATGTTCACCACTCCAATGATGACCTACATTATTTGATATGCATTTTATAAAAACTACTTTTTCACATGCATATTATTTGACTTTAGGCCAGTGTTTTTTTCTATTAATTTTTTGTGTGCAGAAAATAACATCAATTCACTGTGGGATTTCATTTTGTCAGTGAAGGCAGCATTGTCGTATCCACTGGAAGGGGCTACAGGAGGGTCTAATTAGCCCCTACACCTAGCTAATTTTCAGTGGCTCAGCTTTGGGACAATCTCAAATGGCACAGCAGAGGCACCTCTGTTGATTACAGATCATTGGTGCTGTGAAATATCAGGAATATCAGAGCCCGCTTAGACAGAGCAACTGTAGAAATGGAACAAAAGATTACAATGACTGAAGAGAAACAAGTCTGCCATATTGTTGGTAACAATAAAGATAATTATGAGTAATGCATAATGCACATAATGCTAAAGAGACATTGTGGAGTGTTGTTATCATTTCAAGAAGTAGTAAAATTATTGCTCATGAGCCAAAATGAGTTCCCCCCACCAAATGTGTACTGTGTAACCCTATTTGTATGTATATTTACAGTTAAATATATTTACAGTTTATACAGTATACGTTTCTGCTCAAAAGTTTGCATACCGTTGGAGAATTCGTAATATGTGTACCATTTGTAAAGAAAACATGAGTGAGCAGGCAAAACACGTCTTTTATTTCTTATAGGATTCACATTAAATTGTAGGTTATAACAGAATGGCACAATCATAAAACAAAACATGGCAACAAAGAAAAAAATGAACTGACCCCTATTCAAAAGTCTGCATACCCTTAGTTCTTAATATTGTGTATTGCCCCCTTTAGCATCAATGACAGCGTGCAGTCTTTTGTAATAATTGTCTATGAGGCCCCGAATTCTTGCAGGTGGTATAGCTGCCCATTCGTCTTGGCAAAATGCCTCCAGGTGACCAGGTCATGCAAAGTCTTTGGTCGTCTTGCATGAACCGCACGTTTGAAATCTCCCCAGAGTGGCTCGATGATATTAAGGTCAGGAGACTGTGATGGCCACTCCAGAACCTTCACCTTTTTCTGCTGTAACCACTGGAGGGTTAACTTGGCCTTGTACCTAGGGTCATTGTCATGCTGGAAAGTCCAAATGTGTCCTATGCGCAGCTTTCATGCAGAAGAATGCATATTGTCTGCCAGCATTTTCTGATAACATTCTGCATTCATCTTGTCATCAATTTTCACAAGATTCCCCGTGACTTTAGAGCTCACACACCCCCAAAACATCAGTGAGCCACCACCATGCTTCACAGTGGGGATGGTATTCTGTTCACTATAGGCCTTGTTGACCCCTCTCCAAACATAGTGCTTATGGTTGTGACCATAAAGCTCTATTCTGGTCTCGTCACTCCAAATTACAGTGTGCCAGAAGCTGTGAGGCGTGTCAAGGTGTTGTCGGGCATAATGTAACCAGGCTTTTTTGTGGCATTGGTGCAGTTAAGGCTTGTTTCTGGCAACTCGACCATGCAGGTCATTTTTGTTCAAGTATCATCGTATTGTGCTCCTTGAAACAACCACAACGTCTTTTTCCAGAGCAGCCTGTATTTCTCCTGAGGTTACCTGCGGGTTTTTCTTTGTACACCGAACAATTCTGGCAGTTTTGGTTGAAAACTTTCTTGGTCTACCTGATCTTAGCTTGGTATCAAGAGATCCCCAAATTTTCCACTTCTTAATAAGTGATTGAACAGTACTGACTGGCATTTGCAAGGCTTTGGATATCTTTTTATATCCTTTTCCATCTTTATAAAGTTCCATTACCTTGTTACACAGGTCATTTGACAGTTCTTTTCTGCTCCCCATGGCTTAGTATCTAGCCTGCTCAGTGCATCCATGTGAGAGCTAACAAACTCATTGACTATTCATACACAGACACTAATTGCAATTTAAAAAGCCACAGGTGTGGGAAATTCACCTTAAATTGCCATGTTCACCTGTGTGTGTCACCTTGTGTCTGTAACAAGGCCAAACATTCAAGGGTATGTAAACTTTTGATCAGGGCCATTTGGGTGATTTCTGTTGTCATTATGATTTAAAAAGGTGCCAAACAACTATGTGATAAAAAATGGCTTCATATGATCACTATCCTTAAATAAAATATTTTTTGCATGATCAGTCATATTTTCAAAATCAATGCTAAAATCAATTTCAGAATTTCTGCCAGGGTATGAAAACTTGTGAGCACAACTGTATATACACTGATGAGCCAAAACATTATGACCACCTGCCTAATATGCTGTTTGTCCTCCGCTTGCTGCCAAAACAGCGCAGACCCGCCAAAGCATGTGTCCTATGCACAGCTTTCATGCAGAAGAATGCATATTGTCTGGCAGTATTTTCTGATAACATTCTGCATTTATCTTGTCATCAATTTTCACAAGATTCCCCATGACTTTAGAGCTCACACACCCTCAAAACATCAGTGAGCCACCACCATGCTTCACAGTGGGGATGGTATTCTGTTCACTATAGGCCTTGTTGACCCCTCTCCAAACATAGTGCTTATGGTTGTGACCATTAAGCTCTATTCTGGTCTCGTCACTCCAAATTACAGTGTGCCAGAAGCTTTGAGGCGTGTCAAGGTGTTGTCGGGCATAATGTAACCAGGCTTTTTTGTGGCATTGGTGCAGTTAAGGCTTGTTTCTGGCAACTCGACCATGCAGGTCATTTTTGTTCAAGTATCATCGTATTGTGCTCCTTGAAACAACCACGTCTTTTTCCAGAGCAGCCTGTATTTCTCCTGAGGTTACCTGCGGGTTTTTCTTTGTACATCGAACAATTCTGGCAGTTTTGGTTGAAATCTTTCTTGGTCTACCTGATCTTAGCTTGGTATCAAGAGATCCCCAAATTTTCCACTTCTTAATAAGTGATTGAACAGTACTGACTGGCATTTGCAAGGCTTTGGATATCTTTTTATATCCTTTTCCATCTTTATAAAGTTCCATTACCTTGTTACACAGGTCATTTGACAGTTCTTTTCTGCTCCCCATGGCTTAGTATCTAGCCTGCTCAGTGCATCCACGTGAGAGCTAACAAACTCATTGACTATTCATACACAGACACTAATTGCAATTTAAAAAGCCACAGGTGTGGGAAATTCACCTTAAATTGCCATGTTCACCTGTATGTGTCACCTTGTGTCTGTAACAAGGCCAAACATTCAAGGGTATGTAAACTTTTGATCAGGGCCATTTGGATGATTTCTGTTGTCATTATGATTTAAAAAGGTGCCAAACAACTATGTGATAATAAATGGCTTCATATGATCACTATCCTTAAATAAAATATTTTTTGCATGATCAGTCATATTTTCAAAATCAATGCTAAAATCAATTTCAGAATTTCTGCCAGGGTATGAAAACTTGTGAGCACAACTGTATATACACTGATGAGCCAAAACATTATGACCACCTGCCTAATATGCTGTTTGTCCTCCGCTTGCTGCCAAAACAGCGCAGACCCGCCAAAGCATAGACTCTACAAGACCCCTGAAGTTGTCCTGTGGTATCTGGCACCAAGACATTAGCAGCAGATCCTTCAAATCCTATAAGTTGTGAGGTGGACTTGTTGGTCCAGCACATCCCACAGATGCTCAAATAGATTCAAACATTTATTGTGGGGTTTTATCATTTAAATGTGACAGCAACTTAAATGATTCACTGGTAGAGGCCAATGGGAAGGTAACAGTGTCCTGGTTAGGGTAATTTCTTTCATCTGTGTAAACTAGGAGTTTCACATGACAAGGGTTGAATACTTATGCAGAGGAACATATTGCAGTTTTCAATTACAAATATTTCCCAACATAACACCAATGTCACCATACAATGATTGATGTTAAGTACCAGGGTTTTAAATTAAATATCAAACAGAACGAAATGCCAATGTACCATTCGTATTTCAGTAAAATCAGGGGTCGGAATAATTTTGCAAAGTTCTGTGTATATTCATATTAGCTATGCTTAAAATACCAAAGTGCACCTTAAGGCGTAACTGTATGAAAGTGTTTATTTTATTTTAAATGTATTTACGTCTGTCCTTGAGCTGCTCGTCTTTAATGTTCCGTATTATATCATGTTTAACGTTTTGTCAGGACCCCAGGAAGAGTAGCTTCTGCTTCAGCAGGGATCCTAATAACGTTCGAAATACTATAATTATGCCAGGCAGCAGGAGAAAGAAACAATGGCTGCCAGAGGTATTAGAGCGTTGTTTCAAACGTTGAGCGAGTTGGAGGGAGACGGCAACTGTCTCAACATGCTTCGTCTGTATGATTGAGAATCCAGGGTTGAGGATATAGGAGGTAGGGCCGGCTGGCACAGCTCTCAAGCCTTATGTCTTCACAGGCAAAGAGAAGAGCAATGGGGTAATCGCAGGAGGCCAATTCATAAAAATGAGTGTCGTTTTTCAACGACCTTGTCTCTATGACTCATGAACTGAGCTGAGGACATTTGGTGAATACACCTTGTGACTCTGGAACACAAGGCCAGGTGGGATAACCTGACAACTGACTTATGTGATGCACAGGGTCCACTGTTCAGTTTGGGGACTGCGTTTTCTTGTATTAAAGTTGCACTTTTTCCTTGTAGCAAGGGGTTTGTTGCATCCATCAATTGCCACCGGATTATTCCCAGCTGATCTCTTGTTAAACCATCACTGTTTTAAATCACTGTCACATGGTAGTATGGGGTTGTCAAGCGTTCTAAGCCATCACCTCTAGTGTGGCTGCCTGGGTTTGAATCACACCCACTGCTTTATCCAGCAAAAATTCTTTCCTCCTTCTTTCTCACCATCTCTATTCATAAACAAGTTGTGACTGAATATATACAGGGCAGATTTGGCAGACATCGATTAAGCCTAGTCCCGGACAAAAAAAATCAAATTTAATGGTGATTCTCCACTGGGTTTCATCTGTATCCACAAAACTGGCCCATCCGGTGCTTTTGGAAAGTGTTTGGACCCCTTCACGTTGTCACCATTTGGTTGTGTTATAGACTGAATATATAATTGATTACATTATTTATTTTTGCCATCAATCTACACAGAGAACCTGATAATGACAAAGAAAACCACATTTTTAGAAGTACAAATTGGGCCAATTATTTTAGACCCTTTATTCAGTACTTTGTAGAACTACTTTCAGTAGCTATCACAGCTTTCAGTCTTTTTGGGCCCACCTCTACCAGCTGTGTGCTTTAGGACGTTTTCTGAAAGACGAATCTTAGCCTCAATCTGATGTCCTGTCCACTCTGTGTGAGGATCTGACTGTATTTTGCTCCTTTCATCCTTTCCTCAAACCTGACCAGTCTCCCAGTCTCTGGCACAGAGAAGCATCCCCACAGCATGATGCTCCCACCACCATGCTTCACTGTAGGGAGTAGTAGCCAGGTGATGAATGGTACCTTGTTTATTGCCGATTGGCTTTCAGTCCTACTATGCCAAAAAACACTTTTCCTCATGCTCTCAGAGTACTTTCAGCAATATGTCATAAAAATATGCCTCAGGAGTGGCTTCTGTCTAGCCACTCTACCATAAAGTCCTGATTGATGTGGCAGAGATTGTTGTTTTCTGTCAGGGGCTCCTACAGTATATCCGCAGAAAAACTCTGAAGCTCTGTTTGAGTGGCCATTGGGTTTTTGGTCACCTCTGTGATCTAGTTGTTTTTGCCAGGTTGCTTAGTTTGGCCAGGCACCTAACTCTAGGAATGTCTTTGTGGTTCCAAACTTTTTCCATTTCAAAATGATAGAGCCCACTATGCTTCTGGGAACTCTCAATGCTTTAGCATTTTTTAAATAACCTTCCCCACATTCACCCAATTCAATCTCAGATGTCTACGGAGAGTTCCTTTAACTTCGTGACTTGGTTTTTGTGCTGATAAGCACTATAAAGTTTGGGACCTGTGAGTGGACATCTGACCACAATTTGGAGTCATGGCAAATGGTCTGAATACCTGTGTACATGAGAATTTTTTTTCTTTCAATAAATTGGCACATATTTCTAAAAATATTTTAGATTTTCTTTTTGTGTGTAAATCTTTAGAAAAAAATACTTTATAGGACAACAAAATTAGTAGAAAGTGAATGGTCAGAATAATTTCTCAATGCATTATATATGAAACAATGATGCACCATACTAGGCAAACATTCCATAACGTCAGGGGAAAGTAAATCACCAACACTGTTTCTACATCTGTTCAAAGAACACTCTCCAGATGGCAGTATGCAACCCTTCAATTTGTTGGTCAACTCATAGTAGGAGAAGAAGGAGATTAACTATTCTAACATGGAGATATCCTCAATAGAGCTGGCAAAATAATGTTGCAAAATAATGTCTCATTTCTTCTTTATGATGTGTCTGAATTCCTGCTTAAGTCCTTCAAGGTATGTTCGCCCTCTGGTGGGTATAATCATTGGAAAAACGTATTTCTACTTCTTGAGCATACTGCGGATGATTGCCCTATTTAAAAATCATTCCATACAACTGAAATGAAGGATTTCTTTGTTTCCAAAAGCAAATCTCATCTGTGACAATTCATCAGACAGGTTTTAAGAATGTGAAACTAATGTTGGTGTAGCTTACTTTTATGATATATTTTTTTACAGTTTGCATAATTAAGTAAAAACAGCTGTCTTTATAATCAAATTGTCTGGTTTAGCCATTTTTCATCAAGAGTGTATAATCTTCCAACTGATTGTGTACCTAATTCAATCAGAATTATATAACCTAGAAGAAAATAAAAACATACGCTAATATAGCTATTGAATGCAAAATATTCTAGGTGACATTTTATTATTTGATTTGGAAAGATCACTTGTCAGTATCCCAAAGAGTTCTTATCTGCAGCAAACTAAAGCTTTTCCTGTGGGTTTTTGGTTTCAAGCAAGTTTTCTTTGGCCGGGGCACGTAAACTCTAGTTAGTAGATTTTCGATCAGTCCAGCATAAATGCATAGCACAGCACTACATTTTATGAGTTTGTTGCAATCAACCCATGATGTTATACATTGTCAACATTGCTATTGCAATGCAAAGTACAAAACAGCAGTGCAGGAATGTAAGTGTCTTTCCTTTATTATGGATCTGCCGCATATATTTATTAGGGTGTACGATTTCCCTCTGGTTATAGTATATGGGCAATGTATGTATTTTCTGCTGAAGTCTATGTCTGTATTTTCAGTCTGTGTTTGATGCAACCCATAGAATACCCCCCTGCCAAGACGGGAATAGGAGGCTTCTAAAGCCAGTCTCTGAGGTGCTTATCTTTTGCTTCCTAAAAGAAGAGCAATTTATTCAAAGAAGCATTTCTGTATTTGCTGAATGCATTGGATTTTGTTTAGGGTAAATTCAATAATGGAAAAAGGCCAATAGATGAGTCCTGTTGTGTGTTTTCTTAAACTGATATTCTGTTTGTCTTCCATCAGAAGATTTCTAGTAATTATTGATCAAAGTGAAACAGTAAATGAAATGGAGCAGTGGTGGCAATTGAAAAAGTAAACATCTGTGGATATCTAATCGTTGTTTTTGGGATCGAAAAGGTCTTATTCTGAATTATTCCCACACACTTTGGCCTTGATTTAAAACAGTCATTTTAAATTTAGTATATTTGATAACTTATGTTATAAATGTTATACATTTCTGTACAAACAAGCTTTCTTGTCAAAATCCATCATTATATTGAATATTTCTTTGTGAAAGGATGTCTAGTTATCTTCCTGATATTTTAGCATCAAACAGACAGAATAATAAGCTGTAAATAACTGATGTCTTCAAGAGCAGGTGGTCATTTTTGAGTTGTTAAACCTTCACAAAACACTGTTATATTTCACATTGAGAAAAAATGACAAGGACATTTGTTTTTTCTTCACACTCCCATCTTTCAGGTTCCCTCGAGCACTTGACAGCGCATCACTTTAAATCTCATTGATGGGCCTGTTACATTATCATGGGTTGTGTTAGATGGCAAGCCACAACCCCAGCTGGAAAATCTGAATAATGCAAATAAAAACAAAGGATGACATCAGCATCATATTATGAAGCGATTCAGAACAGAGGACAGTGACACACAGCATTGGCCTCATAGCCAGCATTAAAACCTCATACAAAGCAGTGGAGACAGACAGCTGAACGTTTTCGCTAAAGGCCTGTTGTCTTTCATTACAAATGGCTCAAGAGCCCTTACAAATGTCTCGAGAGGAGACAAAGTAGACAGGCTCTGTCCCAAATGGCCCTCAATTCCTTACATAATGCATTAAATTTGACTAAAGCCGTGTGCACTGGTCTGCCCTCATCAAATGTATTGTACTATATAGGGAATAGAGTATCATTCAGGATTCAAGCTGATCCAGTGGGCGATCAGCTTCATTATAGTGGAATTGCCCAGAAAGGGGAAGCAATAAAGCCAAATTGAATAAACAAGTTTCATCAAACACCTGAAAATCTGGAAGCCAAACCAACTGACTGTTTCAATGCAAAGCGTCTCATTGACTTTAGAGATTTTCAACTGAGATTAATGGGCAGATTAATAAGGCTGAGACATACTTCAAAGGATAAATCTGAGATATCTGCACATGTTGATATAATGACTTATCTTTACACCCACAAATGGTTACATTTCTACAGACTAATTCCTCCAGTTTGAATGGTGTGACTGTCACTGGGCTGACATACAAATCCTGGAAGTAGCTTCATCAAACAACATGGGATTTGCCTCATCTGAATCCTCACCAGCATATTTCTGAAGATCGACGAAACGGTAAAGAAAACAGTGCACAAGAAGTAATCAGACTAGTGGCAAGCGGTCTTAGCAAGGACAATTGTTTTGCTCCTACTTTTCCGAGAACTGTGAATTCCACCCTTTCAGCTCTTTTTCGCCGAGCAGGAAGATAAAGTAGGCCTCTTTTTCACCCGCTTGCCCTCCCAGTGCCCCTCCTTTCTCCTGTCAATCGAGTGAGTGCAGTAACCACAGAACTGGTGTCAGGACCGTGGCTGAGGGCCAACGCTGACTGAGAAACACACAGGAAACTGCAGAAGAAAAAAGCGCGAGAAAAAAAGCACTGGCCCAAGACTCCGCTTTGCATTACAATAAAGAGAGCAACACAAGGCCCCGTCCAACCAGGAAGAGCTTTGATGCCAACGTTCCCGCTGTACATCAGAAGGTGACCAGTCTTATCTGGCAAGGGCTGGCCTGGACAGTCTGCAGGCTACTCCTGATTCAGCAAATTGGAAGTTTACATGGAATATTATGATTAGCTCATTACATTAGCTGTCAAACTTTGTTGGAACAAACTCCTGCAGCTACACCAGCCATCGCCAAGTAAGACGGCCTATATCAGATTGGCTACTTACGTTAGATTTGATAAAATCACTTCTTCTAGCCATCAATTTTTCACTCAGTAGTATAGTACTATTAAGGCTATTATGACAGACAGACAGACAGACAGACAGACAGACAGGCAGACAGACAGACAGACAGACAGACAGACAGACAGACAGACAGACAGACAGACAGACAGACAGACAGACAGACAGACAGATAGATAGATAGATAGATAGATAGATAGTATGGGCTTATAATAGATAATTCCAGTGTGATGGCACTTTGAAGAATTGTAATTTCTGAAGAATTGTAATTTGAGTCCAAAGAAATATTGAATGTGACAGTCACCATTATCTCCTCGCACTGTTCACAGTCATAGCTAACTTCATTAGGCAAACTAAAGTGCATTAGCACTAATAAGATAAAGGCCTGCATGATGTAAATCAGTTAAACTTGCCTTTGAAACCGTGAGCTGAAATGACACTTTTGTACACTGCTTTCAAAGAAGACTGTCTGCACCCGGTTGTACCCAATGACCTCACACTGTACATGTTAGTTTGGTCCAGACATGTAAATGCACCTCAAGATGGGAGCATCATAACATTACTTTGTTGATGTTTGCCATATGAGTAATAATGTGAACATTTACAACAATGAAATATTTGTAATTATCTTAATTGACAGTTCTGTGGCATGTGCTTTCTGGAAATTAATTGAAAAGCAGACATACGTGTTTTTTTCATGCTCATTTGAATAATCACTAATTGTTTGAGATTTGGCAGGTAAGAAGTGATGAGATTGCATTGTAATACATCACCTGAAGTATAAATGTTATCAAACTTGTTAAATTTTAAAAACCACCTTTAAACATGCATGTTTATATATTTGACCTTTTAGAAAGACAAGATACAATCAAAGTAATTGTATAGACATGCTTAGATGTCAAAGTGCATGGTGTATAAAAAGGTTTTAAAAGGCATTGAAAGGTTGTAATTTACATCTTGAAATACCCTACTTGATTTTTCCTTAGAAAAAATGTATCAACCCCTACAAAAATGCCCTTTCATTACAATCCATAGTTAAATTTCTTGTTGCTGCAGGATGATTATCAGTCTGTAGCAAACTGACTCAAATTAAGATCCCACAACTGTGAACTATGTTGCATCAAATCTGTAAAATCAAATGTCAAATTTATGAGACTGTTAAAAGGTCCCTATAGGCAATTCCAAGAACATCTTTCTCATTCAGATCTCAGGACATAATGAACTGCAAAAAATAATGAGTCCTGCAATATTCTCACTTGGTTGACCAATGTTTTACCCTTATATTTGCTCAAATCAAGACACCCCACAACACAAGCATTTTCAATCCATTACCTACCCCAAATCAACACTCACATTTGTATCCCTTTGTAAATCACAAACTACAACAATGTCAAGGCAACAGTTTGAACAAAACAATTGTCCAAGACAATTTCCTTTGAAACGGCCATATTATGATTCACAGCAGACATTATGTAGTACTACGCTTAATGGAACTATGGTATGCTGCATGCGCCACAATGCCATTCTATTCAGAATCGATTGTTCCGTATTCCCCAATACCATGGTCAAGATCACAGGATTCACTCCAGAGACATTCATAAACTCATACAGTTCCCTGTCCCAGTGTGTTCCCATGTCTTTCTAAACATGTGGAACCCTGTATGACAGCGAACAAAACAGACCGCCTAGATCATATGATTATGTAAAGCCAATCGTGCTTGTTAGTCTTAAATGAAAAAAGAACCGTGATCAAAGTGCATAGCAACAGCTGATGAGGTGATTTCGCGATGCGACTAATTTTGGCATGTGAGAGAGAGCCCAATACATCGCGCTAGCCACAATTGTGGGTGAAAAAGAGAAAATACGTAATCAATGGGGTTTCTATCCGCTACTCCACGGGGGTGTGAATGGGAGCAATGGTGCTCTGGTGACTCATAATACTGAATGGTTGCCCGTCCCAAATAGCACCCTATAATCCTTTCACGATGTGAATGGGCCCTGGTCCAACGTAACGATGTAGTAGGGCCTGGTGTGCCATTAAAGACACCATAAAATACTTAATAGTTTAGTAGCCATTTAGTCAAGTACGTGGGACAAATTCTCCCATTATGTTTTATTACAGTGAGAACAAGCGCGTTTGGCACAGCTAGGTGAAACAGGTGAAGGGGAATGCGTATTTAACTTTTTTATTATTACTGTATCGGTTTGATATGGAAACAATAACATCTTCAAAGAAAGTTGTGGCCCTGTAAGCCTGCTTAGTCAAGCACGATACGAATTGACCTGTTGGGTGCATTGCTTCCAGGTCTATTTGCTATGGCTTTTAAATATAACTGGTAACATTTGTTGAGAGTAAATACACGTTTATTCATATGTTAAAGGAAAATTTAACAACAGCAGATGTGGGCATATGATGTGGATACAATTTGAATTCAAAACACAAATGCTGCTTTGATATCTGGAATCGCATGGTATATTGTTGTCTGTGGATCTGTTGTTGGCATATTTCTTTATTACCATAACATTTTGACTATTTTGAAGGATGGCTATAAGCTCGTACATTAGCAGCATGATGATAGATATGCATAATACTGCCAATGGACCAGGAGGCGGCTACCTTTGCTGAGGAAAAATAAGCATGAACTGAAGAAGGCGATGCTGTTTTGCCTGTAAATGAAAAACGGTTCTGTTTAGGATCTCTTCACGATTGTGTCCAAGCACGGAATAGGCCGAAGCAGGAAAGACAGTGATTGTCACTGCAGAACTTAGAGCCCATGTTGCAACTTTTTGTGTGTTCGGTGAGTTGCTATTTGTTACTTTCTTCTCCAGGGAAAATGTCTTCATACGCAGGTGGTTGCTCGTTTGGGAGCGGGTAAGAAAAAGGGTAGGAATGGTTAAGCTCAGGATCCGTGGGTGAATAACCCGGCAGCTCAATAGACGGGTGCCCCCCGCATTGTACTTCCACACCCGCCTCGTCGAACACATGAAATACCCCCAAGTTAATGTAGGAAACAGGTTGGAATTCGGAAACGCTTAAGTCCTGCTCCTCGCTGAAAAGGATAGCCCCCGCGCTCTGCCTCAGTGATTGCCTGCGTCTGTGAAACTGCGCTGTTTTGTACCTTTTGATGATCACCAAGTTCATAAGCCCGAGGAGGCATTCCAAAGTGCTAAGAATGGTCGAGATGACTAGACTTCTCTGATAATCCTTCAGTTGATCGCAGATAGCGGTTAATTCCACAGAGTCTATATCTAGGCAATAATGGGAATATTTGCGCTCCACAAGAGACACCGTGTCTCCGTCCACCACCGCGCCGGAGAAGGCGGTGAGAACTCCCAACAAGAACACTAGAATACCCAGGAGAAAGAAATTCCGACACCCGGGCTTCCCTTTGCAACAAAGTAGCGCAAAACCCAGCAGCGCCTGTCCGAGTCCAACCAGTATCCCCGAGTAAAAAGCCCCAGCCGCGGTCGACAGGTGAAAATACACTTTTACTTTGGTGCCCAGTGAGATGCATTTGAACCCGACAACAACTTCGCTCACCGCGCAGACGAAGAGAAGGGTGCTGGAGACGATGGTACACAGTCCTTTCCCACTCAACTTCATTATATTCCTCCTCTACCTCTCCCGGTCCCTCTCCCTCCTTCATCCTCCTTTGTCCTCCTCGTCAGCCCGTCTCGAAGTACTGTCAGTTTGTGACATGATACACCGGTGACTGCAGTTCAAAACCTGGATCTCCGGAGCTGCGTGATCTCCCCCTCTTCCCCTCGGCTTCAGGGACGGATTAATAATTGATGGGAAGAACGCTTTCCTTCTGCCGTAGCGACCCCCAAAATCCAGCTGAAAGGTAATGATCACCCTCATGACCCTGCTCACCCCCCATCCACACCGTTATGCACGCAGCCACATCTCCAAAGGCGGTTCCAAATTATTTTAGGAGGAAGATTCACTCAACCCAATAGCTCTTCCCCACGTTGTGTGATTGCCATCACACAGTGAGTGCTAAACGGCATGCGGCAGCGGAGTGCCGCTGGTAGCGCAGAGTAACTCCTCGCGACGGGAGGAGGGAGGGGAGAAGGCGGCTATTAAGTTGCTCTGAATCCAGAATCCCTCAGGCTTGCGGCTCAGAAATGAGCACATTGTCTGTTTGCTTTCGAGCCCATTACTCCTTTCGGCTAAAGTCATAACTGACTGGTGAATAATTGGTACCAGACCAGTTTGCTTGGAAAAGAAAACAAATAGCCCCACGCTTTTTAAGTCTGTGTCGGTTTTAACAAGCATAGTCGCGATCCAGTATTGCGCCGTCCATTGTGCTGAAACCTCGGCAAAACGAAGGGGACAAAGGGGTGGCGGGGGCTTCAAGCGTTGAGGAGGCTGAAGGCCTATTTGTCGCTGTCCAAGGTGCTGCTATGGCTTTACCCTCGTCCAAGAGAGGAAACGGGAGGGGCGGCGTGGTCACAGTTTGGATAGGATGTAAGCCTAGTTGGTAAAGTTGGAAAACAAATAATTTTTCCCACTTTGAACGCAGTCACCTAAAATGTTTCTGATGTAAAGCATTACGTCTGCATTGTTTTATAAGCCCTAGATGGCTCTTGGTTGTTTAACCTTGGATCCACCCTTTAAATAAGCATTTTATCAATGTAAAATGTCATGCTTTTGTTATCCCACGCGATGAAATCAGCGAGGGTCCTGGGGGATCCGTCTATGTCCATACTTAACGTGACCCATCAATGCATACAAATCAGTTGCAGATATCCATATTGTAAAAGCTATTTAATAAAATATTCCAACAAGTGTCAGGACTCATACAAGAAAAATGAATGGCAACTGAATGGCGGTGCATTAATGGACACTTTTGCGCCCTAGATCATTCCCTCTTTGATAAGAAAGTGGATATACATGCTCGCGGATATGAGTATAGCTAACTCACTCGATATCTCAGACACCAGGGACGTTATACAAATTCAATTCAATGTGTTCGTTAGATACGTTATATCTCAACTAGTTCAGTGGGAGGCAGCATCATTCATGCAGTACAAAATGTTTATTGGTGGTTTGATGTTGTAGGATTTAAGTTTTAACGTTACTATAAAGCAGAGGAAAACAGTAAAGAAAAAATGTAAAAACGTACCTAGCTATTTAATAAAAAAAGAAGGTTATAAAAGCTGACATTATGTTATGTGCCTTACACCTTCTGGCAAAAGTAGAAGAAATCGGTTATTGTCAGCAACCGAGTGACAGTTTATTAGAAAAAATCTAGCCTACTGAACAGAACATCAGCACCTGTATTATGTAAGACTATGTACAATTCAGGCCATAGAATTCCCTTATTCTTTTCACTGGAACTAAAACCCTATGGGGTTCCAACAATGTTTTCTCCAAATGTCGCTGATTCATTAAGACAAACCAAAGTATTTCCTTTCACATAATTTACAGACATCCAAGGCATTAATCTTCACCAGGGAAACCCTTCATTATCCCCCGCTAAGCAAATAATCACTGCAATTAAACTGTTGATCTCAAAATCTGACTGGCTTTCTACCTTAAAGGGAATACCCCTGGTGAAAAGGTAGGTGGGCTGTTTGTTTGATTGATTGTTTATTTGTTTTTATGTTTGTATGTGTGTTCCTGAATATGCCTGTTGTTGTTGTAGTTCTTGATGGAGGCCACAGGGAGGTGCTAATTCTGAAAGTGCAGATGTTACATGGAAATTGACTTTGCTGACAAGATACCTAAGTCAAGATGACCTCATGTTATGCCTAAACTTCCTTGGTTATCAATGCAAACGTGCAGTACTTATATTCGGTTGTCTGGGTCATATTCACTGGCTGACTGTACGTGGCCTTCAAATGGCAGGCCAAGGGCAAAGCAGATACAAATGCTTTTACAACCTTCCATGTAGAAAGATGTGTTGTTTGTACCCATAGAGTGTCTGTGTATAAAACCCATGCTTATTATAACGCTAAAGTGAATTACGAGACTTTATAAGCAACAACAAAGTGCTACGCATGCACTTTAAATGCCTAAAGGCTACGTGGACATTTCTGAACGATTGCACAAGTGCATTAAATAACATTAATAGATGATGACTATGTAACCACCAAACTCTATAAATGAGCAATATATTGTTATACATATGTTTTTCACTTGTACATGTGTAAACAACATAGTTATACATATTTTCATGTCATTTCCTTGTTCATGTGCAGCTGGACGACAACTGTCCGTGTGTCCTGTATGACTACCTTGCTGGCTTGCTTCTTCATGCCTGCCGGGTTTAGGAAAACAAAGGCACCATGAGGACTTCTGATGAGACTGCTATTTGTTGCTTCTTTTTGCTCCCTTCATGTTTTTGCATCGATTTCACCTCTGTTCTTGTTGCTATGGCTTCAGGCAGCTGCGGCGTCAAGTGAGACACAATGGTAAACGTTGTTTTTTGTTAAGTGTGTAGCTGAAGTCTGCTGTGTTCCAGAAATAGGAGACTGGGAAAGATTGGGGGAGAGGGGGAGCAGCACTGTCGAGAATGTGGATGCTGCTGGATCTGAGCCATCTGAGAGCAGGAGCGGAGAGAGATCTCTGTTTGTCCGTCTGACATGAAATACCCCAGCAAACAACCCAAGCCTAATGAGATAGAGTCGTTTGTGTGTGTGTGTATGTGTTAGTGCGTTCGTGCGTGAGTTAGTGAATGTTTGAGAAGGAGACAGAAAAAAACACTGTGTGAGTGAGAACCAAAGACAAAACCCTAAATGCCACATAGGTATCCTAAAGACCAAAGAAATTCTGAGCAATCTTTGATAATTAATTACTTAGTATCCTTGAGGAGTAGTGTACATCAGTCTCTAACCTTTGAACCCCGGGAAAGAAGTTCCTGGGACACTAACAAGTCAAAGGCTGTAGACTTAACATGAGTGACAATTTGCAGTACATTGGTTGGAGGTATGCCATCTCAGACAATTGCATTACAACACAAATCTAACAAAGTCAAAAGTTCAAAATAAAGTTTTGGAAACATACAGAACATGAACAAATCCTCTTTGCAGGGGCTGCTGAGTGGCGCAACGTTCTAAGGCATTACAGTACTAAGGCTCCGGCCACAGCCACGGTTCAAGCCTTGGTTGCACTGTGCCTCAAACTGGCATGTTTCCAGGAATCCCAGAGGGCACAGCAAATAACTGACATCTCAGTTATTGTTGGCAGGAATTTCATTGACTCATTGCTCTCTACCAAGTCCCTCAGAGTTCATCTTCTTGAATTCCCAAATATACACTACTGTTCAAAAGTTTGGGGTCACTTAGAAATGACCCCAAACCACAATTGTTGTCCATTAAAATTAAATAAAATTGATCAGAAATACACTTTAGACATTGTTAATGTTGTAAATGACTGTTGTAGCTGGAAACGGCTGACTTTTAAATGTAATATCTACATAGGCGTAGAGAGGCCCATTATCAGCAACCACCAGTCCTGTCTTCTAATGGTAAATCGTTGCTGTTGGGCGGAAACCTCGTATCTCCATATTTTCTCTTTTTTTCATAAATCACCGCTATTGGTCACCCTTCGCGTCTCTCTGTGGTTTTACAAATATTTAACCAATGAAAATTATTAAAAAGAGCTTGTGACTAAACCTCGTAACTCCACTGACTCCTCAAACTGTCGCAAAACCTTGTAACTCCACCCGCCTCCATCTTGAATTAAGACATTCCGCGCACAGCAGAGCTGAAGCTAAACAGTAAGGAGGCGATTTTGTCTGACTTCATCTGAGGTGCGATCTTACTTTTATTTTATGATGGATTACTTGTTTTTATATGTATGTACTGTTAATGAATGTATTTTTTATTTATATGTGTGAGGAATGGGATTATGTGTTTTTGTTATACTTATGTCTGTATATGTTTTTTGGGGATTTGTTTATTCATTGGGCTTCGTTTTGTTTTTGTTTTTCCTTTAGCGTTTGGTTATTTTCCCATAGTTTCTGACATTCTAGGTTTTGTATTCTATGCTTGTTTTGGTTTAATTTGTGTTATCTGATCCACCTGCTCCTTGTTTAGCGCACATATTTATTCAGTGGCCATTCTCAGCTCCCTGTGAGGTAGGGTATTTTTTTTTTGTCATTCATCAACGTACTGAGCCTTAGTTAGTACCTAGATTTTCCTGTGTAAAATCTTTTACTAGCCTTCTTGTTATCGACTTTGCCTAGCCTTTGTTATTTTGTAGCTTAGCCGTTTTTCCTGGATTTCCTGTTACCGACTGTGTTGCTGGATTTTTGACTACGTCTCGTGCCTACCCCTTAAGGTCTTGATATACTCCAGTTTCGAAGGTGTACGTATGCGAACGCTGCGCAGACGGCATTGCTAACATAATCCACTGCGTACTTCATGTTTAAACGGATATTTAAAAGCTATGTCCACAAGGAGGCAGGCCGCGACAAAACATTTTCTACCTGCCCAGAAAAACTTTGACAACTGCCGATTTTGTACAACCACAATGGCATGGCAAAGGAGTATTGTTATTAATGTTTGATCCAATTCCAATGTCCACACTCTCGGACATTGAAGCGCGTTCTCGCTAAGTCTGTGAGGAGTTAGGGATGTCCCACTGTCAAATCAAGTGCGCGAAGTCTCGCAGACATTTTGAGCCCTTTTCGCACACTTTTCGTAAGTGCGCATTTCTGTTAGTGACTTGTAGTTCACGAACGATTCGTTCGTTATGAACGAATCTTTTTAGTGACTCGGGAATCACGAGTCCTTTTTCTAGTTCAATTGTATCGTTCATTCGAATGTTTGACAGCGGATTACTACAACATGATCACTTGCTTCATACCCGGTCCTCCAGCTCAGTTCTCCGATCAACTTCTATGTGCATTCGCAGAGAAAAATAGGCCCAATCCCAATGTCCCCACAGACTCACGGACTTTGAAGCGCGTTCTCGCTAAGTCTGTGAGGGCTTAGGGCTGTCCCACTGTCAAATCGTCAAGGGCGCAAGGGCTCTTTCACAGACATTTTGAGCCCTTTTTGCATCCTTTTCGTAAGTCCGCATATCTGCAGACTTTGCCTGAGGGAATTGCCCACAGTTCATAGCGTTGTGACGTGAAACACGGGGGTTACCAGGGGAAGCCCGGATGCGAGAGAAAAATCCCGGCAAACCCGCTTTATAAGAGAAGAACGGTAAACTGCACTACATTAACAAGGATTTAGGATGGCACATAGAACACATGAAATCAGAGGAATGTAATCATCTTATTACACACCTAGTATATTCAACTATTTATTTTAGTTTTTGCTTAACAATGCTGTTTTGACCAAAAATAGTACATTGACTATCGACAAATATAGATTGTTATTGACAATTACCTCTTGTCCACTCTGTAGGGCAAGAGCCTGCAAGACATAAATCAGGCAGTTGGTCTATTAAGTGAAAAAAGTAAAAAAACGTAAAATAAAAAGTCCCAAACCCACAATAGTGTGCAACACCTTTCAACGTCATCAATGTAACAAAGTCGCAAAGTGCTGTCCCATTACTATTTATAGCGTTTAGAGCCCTTGCAGCCTCTTGCACCCAATCACTTATTAGGTGACGTCAGCAGGGGCGCCGTATGGGGGGGGAAAGTTAGGACGATTCTAAGGGCCGGTGACTGACAGGGCCGTAAAACGTATAAATATATTACAACATTAGATATAAAAAAAAACTTTCAACTATTCAAACATTAAATAATTATTTAATACATTAAATTATTGACCCATCCATCTATTCTATTTTCTTGTTTTTGGCGTAAAGCAAACATCCAAAGAGCCACTGTATTGTGCATTGCGTACCCCCACATCCTCCACATAAAATGGTTCGTTCCCTCCTCCAAACCAGGCGCGAACCGTACTAGATAGCAGTGAATTGCGAGTGAGGAGTGCGGATGGGGCGTAAAGGATATCTCCGCTTACTAAAGAAAACTTTTGTTTCCTAAAACGAAAAGAAAAAATAGGAGAGAAAAGAAAGGGTGTCAGTATGTTAGAAGATTTTTCAAAAAGGAAGGTGGGTGGAGGAAATCTACCTCTTAGCTTAGTCCAGCATTGTGAAATAGCCTACTTTTGCACCCCTAACGTTAGTTACTTAATATCTTCAAAGAACATTCTGAGTGTTTACATTTCGTTCCTCTTTTAGCTGACATTTAATCAATGCAGGCAAACTTTTAGCAAACTATTGATACTAAATCAGTTGTTCCTGCCCCTGCCTGGTGCCAGGCCCAACGGATGCAACTTCAGGCTCATCAGCCCTGTCTGTCCATCCTCATAACCCTGAACCAGCCCTACTCCCAACTGTAAGAGGTGAGCAGCATTGTGCTGAATGTAATGTCAGTTAGCATAATTGCAGGGGGCCCGTGAGATTTTTAAAAAAATATTATGAAAAATGAATCCTTTTCAATAAGAATTCAAACCTATAACATTCTATAGATGATGATGATGTTCATTTATTTAATTGAAGAGGTTTATGTATATTTAAGTTATATTTATTTTAAGCTATTCATTAATGTTGAGATTTTTCCAGTCAAGACTTGTACCATTAAACATTTAGACTATTAAAGATGGCTTTTTGACTGATATTTCTTATCAGTCTTCCATCAAATAGTGAATTCCACTTATAAGAGCTCACGGTGCCTTCGGCTTTGTAGCTTGTTGGCAACAGCTCCTTGACTCGTGTGCATGCTAATATAATGTAAAGACTTCCACAGGACTCCACATAGTTATGAATAATAAAATGTACAGGCTTTATTACGTTTGCTTTAACGGAGTATGTTAAAGAAATCTTCTTAGACAAAGTAAAGTAATTTCTACATACAACTTAAGCAACTACGGATAGAAAAATGTTTTGCTCCACCGTCCAAAACCCCGGACACCCACTTCATTACAGCAGAACACACAGCTGTTAAGTCCAATCACCACCTGTCTTAGTGACGGTAACAAAATAAGAAAGATATACAATGACAATCCGCCCCATGCATATACAATGTACATCAATCGTATTCTCCTACCATTGTAGTAAAATGTCAGAAATTACGATAAAAATAATTGGACAACAATTTATGCCCAGTGTTTAGTATATGGTAGTGATACTATTCTCTGTGCACTCAAACCCTATATTAAACAACTACACACCTCTAAAGGTGCTTTGGCTCCTGCACCACTGTATGCATCGTGCCAATCCCTCCAACCCCCGCGCATCTGGGTGGGGCCCAATATGATATATTTTCAGGGGGCCCAAAATCTCTGGCCGCGCCCCTGGACGTCAGTTAAGTCTGTGAGGGTTCAGGGCTTAGGGTTTAGGGGGGGCATTGGGATTGGGCCATAGATCAAGACAAGAACATCATAAAGACATATTTATAACTGATAATTGAACGCAGACTATAATAATTAATATAGTTAGTTGATTACTGATGCCATGAAAAAAAAGATTAAAACAAAACTAGGCCTACATTAACAAGGATTTGAGATGGCACATAGAACACATTAAATCAGAGGAATGCAATCATCTTATTACACACCTAGTTTACTCAACTATTTATTTTAGTTTTTGCTTAACAAAGCTGTTTTGACCAAAAATAGTACATTGATTATTGACAAATATAGATTATTATTGACAATAACCTCTCGTCCACTCTGTAAGGCAAGAGCCTGCAAGACATATACAGGTGCTGGTCATATAATTAGAATATCATCAAAAAGTTGATTTATTTCAGTAATTCCATTCAAAAAGTGAAACTTGTATAATGTATACATTCATTCCACACAGACTGATATATTTCAAGTGTTTATTTCTTTTAATTTTGATGATTATAACTGACAACTAATGAAAACCCCAAATTCAGTATCTCAGAAAA